>CAUYQV010139889.1:0-25759 GCA_963574575.1 Galagoides demidoff | reverse complement strand
AATTATAGAATATAGGTGACAGGCAAACTTGTGTCCATTGTAAAATTTTTTCAGCTTCTCTGTGTGCTAGGAAAAATAGAACCTTGCAAGGTCTTTGAGAGGACTAGAGATGATATAAGTACAGTGTCTGGTACAATGTAAATATTCACATTACCATGCGAATCTTAAGTCTATTTCTTTTTTTTTTTCTTGAGACGGAGCCTCAAGCTATCCCCCTGGGTAGAGTGCTATGGCATCACAGCTCACAGCAACCTCCAACTCCTGGGCTCAAGCGAGTCTCCTGCCTCCGCCTCCCAAGTAGCTGGGACCACAGGCGCCCACCACAACGCCCGGCCATTCCTTGGTTGCAGCCATCATTGTTGTTTGGCAGGCCTGGGCTAGGGATTCGAACCTGCTACCTTAGGTGTATGTGGCTGGCACCTTAGCCGCTTGAGCCACAGGCGCTGAGCCAACATTCATTACTTTTAATTTGAAAAGTCTTCTCACTCTTTCTATGCCACAGATACCATGCTAAGATATGAGACAAATGAACTAAAAAAAATATATATATATACACACACATATATGTACACATATATGCTTACATACACACATACAATTGTTTCTCAGTATCTGCGGGGATTGAGTCCAGGACTCCCACAAATACCAAAATCCACAGATGCTTAATCCCTGATACATGTATAAAAGTTAGTAGTTGCATACCACCGATGTACAACCTTCCATGTGCTTTATTTATTTAGAGATAGAGTCTCACTCTCTCACCCTGGCTAGAGGGTAGTGGCATCCTCATAGCTCAAATGAAACCTCAAACTCACAGGCTTAAGTAATCCTCCTGCCTCAGCCTCCCAGCAGCTGGGACCACATGCAGATGCCATGAATTCTAATTTTTCTATTTTTAGTAGGGTCTCACAGTTGTTCAGGCTGGTCTTGAACTCCTAAACTAAAGCTATCCTCCCACCTCAGCCTTCCAGAGTGCTAGGATTACAGGCATGAGCCACCACACCCAGCCCCTTCCATATACTTTAACTCATCCCCAGATTGCTTCTAACACCTAATACAAATGTATTTTTGTAAACATATAAATACTATGTAAATTGCTGTTGTAATGTTAGGGGAATAAGGACAAGAAAAAAAGTCTGTACATGTTTAGTATAGATGTGGTTTTTTTTCCTGAATATTTTTAAGCTGAGGGTGGTTGAATTCATGATTGCAAAATATACAGACACAGAGAGCCGATTGTACTTACTCTGTATCAAGATAATGCAAAATGACAGAAAACTGACTAAAAATGATGGTGGAAAACAAAAACAAGAAATCTGCAATAAACTCTGGAGACAGCATAACATGGTAGAAAGATCATGAAGGGTGCATTCAAACACTCCTGGAATTAAAGAAACCTGACTCTACTGAGATCTCCCTAATATTGGATCCTCAGGGACTGTAGGAACTTGGGGAGTCAATAATGACATCTAGAATTCTGGTTATGTCATCAATTAGGACAGACAACAGAGAAAAGAAGATAAGAAGGTTTGGCGGTGGGGTGGGGAGTAAGTTCAATTTTGAACACAGTGAGTTATCTGCAAGAAATCTAAATAGAGAAGACTGGCAAGGTGTTGAATATTTAAGGAACATTCCTGGCTGGAGCTACAGAATCAGAAATCCTGGTACTGAGACTAATTGAGATCACCTAGGAGAGCATGCCAAATGAGAGGAACATGGGCCAAGGGCTGAGCATGGGAGAGTATCAACATTTAAAGAAAGGTGGAGGAAATTAAAAAGAAAGAGAAAGAAGAATCTGAGATACAGGGAAAATTAGACCAAGGAAGTAAAGAGCTGCGAGAATCAGAATAACAGTCTCAAACACAGCAGAGAAGGTTAGTGAGATAAAAACTTAAAAAAATATCTTAGACTTGGTAATTTGAAGATCTTATCTCGAGAACGTCATGAGAGAGGTGAGGTCGCAGAGTCAGGCTGCGCAGGCAAAGGAGCAGGTAGGAGATGTTTTAGTGGTACAAAGGGCTCCTCTTTACAAGGTTCAGTGGTGTGGGAAGAGATCAGACTAGCTGGGGATATGGAGCCAAGGCTCTGAGTATGTTTACAGGCTGAGGGAAAGGAACGAATATAAGAGGGAAAAGAGAAAGGATAACTAAAACAGTATAGTTCCAGAGGCAGTAGAAAAGCGTAGGGAAGAGGGACTGATCTTGAACAGCAGACAGGAAGCCCTATCCTCTGAAACTGGAACAATCTTTTATTCAAACTTGGCTCCTTAGGTTAAACTTTGTAGCTTCAACAAAGGGTCTGGAATAGGTCTGCATCTTCAGCGCTTGTATCAAAAATTCTACTGGTAGAATCAGAGTTGGCAAAAATTGTCACATAATGGGACAATCCTAATCCTAAATTTTGTCAGACAGGGTTATATGTAAAGAAACATTTACAACACGTTTATGAATTTAGAAATAGTAGTAAGAGGTACATTCCTCTGTTTAATGATTAACACAATTGTACTCAAGGAAGGACTTAAAATATGTTTAATTATTGTCAGAAGACAATCAATATCACCGTAATTACGAGACATTCTCTAACATGCTCATTATTAACCCCCATTCAATGGGTCAATTTTTATTAGAGTAAGATTTCACAACCAAACCCTGGGGAAACCTACAGAGAAAACAGTTCCTGAAATTACTGATCAGTGGAATTTTATGGCTGAGATGATTCAGGTAAACGCTGTCTCTTAAATACTATGTGGCTCAGACCTCAGTACTTGTTTAAGGACTTAACGAAGCCCTGAGGCTCTTTTATTGAGAAAATGCTCGGTTTATCTGTAGGCAGCCCTATAGCTCACACTGATACAACAATATATTGGACTCTTGCCTATATAAAAATCCAACACTGGCCAACTCTGTCAGACACCACTGGCTTTTATGTAACTCAGGATATCTGCATTATGGGTTCTTTTAAAGATTATAATTTAGTACTTGTTAAAGACCTATTTAAAATACTGAACATTTGAGAGAACATATAACCTTTGATTCATCTAGATTTTCCAAATTTAGTCTCTGTACCAAGTTAGAAATTTACAAACCTCTCTAAAGTATTAATAGCTGGACCATATTATCTTCATTAATGCATGTATCATTATTTATAATTATTTTATTTATGTTTATTTGTCTCCCCAACAAAACCTAAGTTCCAAGAGTATATAAGGCTTATTGGTTTTGTTTTCAAGATCATGGACCAAAGCCTGAGCATACAGCACACAGTAACAACCAAATGAATGATTGATTACATGCTCAATTCCTTCCTTAACTCTCCATAATCAATCACAAAATCCTATCACTTCACCTCTGTAATAAGTGAATCTATCCATTCCCCTTTATTTCCAGTCCCACCATTACAATTCAGACCATCATTACTTCACAGTTGGTTTCTCTGTCCCAGCTCTCTTTCCCTCCAGTTCAGTATATATGTCATTGCCATATTCACTACCCTAAAGCACAGACACCTATAATCCCATATATCCTCATTCCCATTTAAAAATCTATAGTTCTCTGTTCCTTATCAAGTAAAGACTAAACTTCCAGCACTCTAAGCCCCATGACTTGGCTCCAGCTCCCGCTTCCAAGCCCCATGTCTCTCTGCTCCTTAGGTATTTCCCACTTCCCTACATTCCAAGAAAACTAGATGAGCTGGCCTTTTCTTTCATGTCCTATACCCTTCTCTCTGAGCCTCTGTTCATACTGTACTCTCTGCCCAGAATGTGAGTCCATCTCTCCTTTTTAAAATCAAAGGCCTAATTCAAATACTATTCTTATTATGAAATCATCCTGAGGTCCCCTGGTCAGAAGTGATATCACACTATACACTACTATGTTATAAGCTACTGAGGGGTAAAAAATGGACTTTATTCATCTTTGTTTTCCCCAAGAGAACAGAATGCCTCATATACAGGAAGTACTCAAGAAATATTTGTTGAATAAAGTAACCGCATTTTATATGGTGAGACTAGAACATATTCCACACTGGTTTCTCTCATTTCTCTTAGTCAGTTCATACAGGGAGGGCAACACAAATGACACAGCCAAGAAAAAGCAAGACATTTGGTAACAATGGATATGACAGGGGACTTAAGAGTATCCAGGAAATAGCATCTTTCCTGGATACTCTCAAGGAAGGATACTCACTTGTGACTAATAAATTAGGAAAAGATTCAAGTACTAGGTAGTGGCTATTACCTAATGACTTTTTATAAAGCCCTTTCTAATTCTAAGGTTCCACAAGAGGAGTGACAAGCCCAGTGTCACTTAATAACAGCTACCCAGCCCTCAGAAAGGATCTCTAAAACATCAGAAAAACTATTTCCTTATCTACCGCCTCAGCTCCTAAATGAAAACAATTCTTTGCAAAAGGAAGAAACATTGCTAATCAGTCTGTTTTCCCCCTAGAGTTTAGTTCATTTTGGAAGGCAGGAAAATTTTTCATTAGGAAAAAATTCACAATGTCACCCTTCATAGCCACAGCACTTAGAAAAGGAATGTTTTCATAAGCACTATCTCATAAGATTAATTAATTCATTCAACAGATGCTGAGTGCTCTTCTATAGGGTAGGCACTGCTCCCACTGATGACAATGCAAGAAGATGAACAATAAATTAGTATATTGTATGTCAGGTGTTAAGTGATACAGAGAAAAACCAACTAGGGTTGCGGCCACAGGCTGTTTTGTTTTACACAGAGTAGTCAGGAAATGGTCTTTATGATAATCTTATAAAATAAGTGACATATAAGCTATCAGCCTAATCTTAATTTTCCAGATTGGGGAAAATGAGACTCTGAATGGTTAAGTGGCATGCCTGAGATCATTTGGAATTAGATGAAGATTGGATCAGATAAAAGACTTCCCAACTCTTGATCTATTGCTTGGGTTATAAAAGAGGAATCTAACTCAGGAATGCTTAATTAAATCCCATTCCCTCTATGTAACCACACCCGGAGCATGGACAAGAACACATACCCTGACACTCCCCTCCACAAATGGCTCACCCATATTGTCCTGAATTTGATTTTGTTTTCTGTATGTTGGGAAAAAAATTTTAACAAAATAAACCAAAGTATTAAAATACATAGTTTAAAACAGAAAGCAGCACGTAGGCTTATTCTGCAAAAGCAGGCAATGCAACAACTGATTAGTAACCACCCGTAATAAACACAAAGCTTCTTTTAACAGACCGTCCATGTTCTGCATACCCATTGAAAGTGTGTCAAAATAGATTTGACAAGGATTTTCTGCCAGGAGCTCCTGGGACTCTGTGTGTGAGTGTGTGTGTGTGTATCGCTTAAAAGTTCTTTATTTGAGGAAGCTAATGGCACTAATATTAGTGAAGTAAGGAAATAACTGTAAATATTATTGGGAACAGAGCCCCCCCACCATGTAACCTGAGTTAAAACTGAAATTAACTTCTTAACCAAAGTGGGACTGAAGATCTCAATGTATATAAAAGTTCAGGGGAGGAATTGGTTTTGGTATAGGAGAAAAAATCAAATTAGACTATAAGGCAGAAGAGGCCTCTGGGCTGAGCCTGGACAAATTGGTAGAATAATGGTCAAGAGGGATGGAGATTGGAAGGGTAGAGGTGCAACACTAAGGAAATGGGAAGTAGTCTGCCACAGTGAAAGCACAGTATGTGACAGGTGGAAGTATGAAGTACAATGAGAAAGATACAGATACAGGTCCAGTTCTAATGTACAAATATTACAGACAAGGAATTTGAAGTGATTTGGCCAAGGGACAACAAGAGGCAGAGCTAGAACTAAAATCAAGGTCCAGCTGGGTGTGGCGGCTCACGCCTGTAATCCTAACACTGGGAGGTTGAGGCAGGTGGATTGAGCTCACAGGTTCGAGACCAGCCAGAGCAAGACTGCCGTCTCTAAAAATAGCTGGGTGTTGTGGCAGGCACCTGTAGTACCAGCTACTTGGGAGGCTAAGGCAAGAGAATTGCTTGAGCCCAACCAAGAGTTTGAGGTTGCTATGAGCTATGACACAGGACATTCATTCTACCAAGGGTGACAAACTGAAACTCTGTCTCAAAAAATAAATGAAATTAAATCAAAATAAAATCAAAGTTTTATATTCCCAGTTAGTGGCTTTTTTTTTTTTTTGAGATACAGTCTTGCTATATTGCCCTTGGTAGAGTGCCGTGGCATCACAGCTCACAGCAACCTCCATCTCTTAGGCTTAAGAGATTCTCTTGCCTCAGCCTCCCAAGTAGCTGGGACTACAGGCACCTGCCACAATGCCTGGCTATTTTTCTGAGGCAATTGTCATTATTGCTTAGTTAGGCCAGGCTGGGTTCGAACCCACCAGTCTCAGTGTATGTGGCCGGTGCGATAACCACTGTGCTACAGCTGCCAAGCCAATCAGTTAATTACTCTTTTCACCCCGTAATGACATTCTGGTCAATGACAGACTGCATTACTGACAGAACTCCCATAAGATCATAATGGGGCTGAAAAATTCTTATCCCTTAGTGACCTCATGGTCACAATGTAATGTCATAGCTGCCATAAAGTCATGACATAATACACTACCTTTACTGTGTTTACGTATATTCAGATACCAAACACTTGGCATTACAGTCGCCTACAGTGCTCAGTTTAGTAACACCATATAGGTTTTTAGACCCCAGAAGAACTGTTCCTTTTAAGACCTGTCCTATAAACCACATGGATTATTAAGGATGTAAATATAAAAGGAGCTTGTTTTTCTTTCTATCTACAGAGGGTGCCCAAAAAATGTATTCCCACCTTTTAAGAGAAAAAGTTATCCAATTCATGCCTATCACTGTGATTCACTTGATTAACACCATCTTTTGAGCAAATGTCATACTATACTTTGTTACTGTAATTCAATTCAACTTGGAAAAATAATATAAAGATAATACCTGTTAAAATGCGTTTACATATTTTGATACCCCTGGTGCATATTTGCTTTCTCAGCTTCAGAAGAACTGAGCCGATTAAGGTTGAAGATTAACTAGTGAAGAAAAAGTAGAAAAGGGGGAACAAGAAATAGGTTGTAATGAAGAGTGAGGAAACATTAGTTCTAGTCTCAGTTCTATCACTGGTGGTGTTGGCTTTCGACAAAGTATATATTTCACTTCATAAAATGTATAATATGAGAAGGCTGAACTAGATGATGTCTGATGCTACCAAATTATAATTTTATATGATTCTAAGTGGATTCTACTTTGCAGGAAAAAGTGCATATGAAAACTTGAAGGTAAAGTAAACTTTGGAAAGCCATATATGATTTTTTCTTTTTACAAACCCTTGAGTCGAGGGCTGACTCACTAGATCACAGTGAGGGAGCTGCTCTGCTATGTACGAAACACCAACCCAGAAGCAGGTTGTCTACGAATGGTTTATCACCCATATATGATTTTTTTTTTTTTTGAGACGGAGCCTCAAGCTATCCCCCTGGGTAGAGTGCCATGGCATCACAGCTCACAGCAACCTCCAACTCCTGGGCTCAAGCGAGTCTCCTGCCTCTGCCTGCCAAGTAGCTGAGACCACAGGCGCCTGCCACAACACCTGGCCATTTTTTGGTTGCAGCCATCATTGTTGTTTGGCGGCCCGGGCTGGGGATTCGAACCCACCACCTTAGGTGTACGTGGCTGGCACCTTAGCCGATTGAGCCACAGGCACTGAGCCCCATGTATGATTTTTTAATGCAACAGGAATCCACCCTATTTAAAGACACACCAATCAATTCTATAATCAGGATTTTTGTTTATGGGACTTTATTTTAAGGGGGTATACCCATTAAATAAAAAGAACACATATATTTATCAGTCAAAATGCGAAAGGGATAAGGGTCAACACTGAAGGCCTTCTTTCAACATAATCCACAGATGTGCTTGCTGCCCACTTAGGATAATTATTAGGAATATATATGGCCACTTAAAATTCAACAAAATTAACTTAAAACTAAGCATTGGGACTCAGCATCTGGGCTCAAGCAGCTAAGGCACCAGCTGGTGGATTCGAATTTAGCCCGGGCCTGCCAAATAACAATGATGGCTGCAACCAAAAAATAGCCGGGCGTTGTGGCAGGTGCCTGTAGTCCTAGCTACTTGGGAGGCGGAGGCAGGAGAATCGCTTGAGCCCAGGAGGTGGAGGTTGATGTGAGCTGTGATGCTATAGCACTCTACCCAGGGGGATAGCTTGAGGCTCTGTCTCAAAAAAAAAAAAACAAAAAACTAAGCATTGGAGAGTACTGTTTGTATTTAAGATAAAGAAACACTTTCACCAATACAGTGTTTTAAGAAATGAATTGAGAATTGACACTGATTAAAACTTAAGATTCCATAGTATAAAGGAAGGAAAACAAAGAACAAAATTTAGACTTCAACAGGCTTAAGAAACAGTAGAAAAGAAACCATGAACAAAGGTTTTTAGAAGAGTTTCAAGTTCCTTAAAATAAAATTTGTTTGCTTGCATATACATAAACTCTACAAGATATTACTATCAGTGGTTACCTGAGTGGGAGACAGGAAAGTAGGCAGATGTAAAAGAGGTGGTCAAATAGTTCTAAATTTTTAACCATGTAAATACATTACCTATTTTAAAAACTAAATAAAAATTTTGTATGTTCTGAAATTCAATTATGTGTAGCAAACAGCTGAAAAACAAGAAAGCCAAAGAAAGGAGGCAGTTGAATAAAATACTCAGAGGCAAAGAAAATGTAAAGTTGTAGTATTAGGAGGTTTGAGGCAATTCAGAGAGAATGATTCCAGGTTGTTTGCAGGGACCAGCCAGAAAGATCGGTTGAACCCAACAAGGACTTCTCCAGCTGGAACTAATAACAATATCCAGAAAATGTGATATGCAATTTTTTAGGGCCCTGTGTCCCTTTGGGAATGTGAAATCCACAATGGGATGAAACCAGAACTTTATTAATAGAAAACTAGTTCTCTCTCCCTGAAAAGAAAGAGGGAAGGAACTGAGAAACAAGTTTCTATGAGAGTCACAAAGATGATTAATCAGTTAGAAAACAAGACCTATGAGGAAAAGATAAAGGATTCCACTTGCACCATTAAGGAAAGAAAAGACTTTCTATTTAAGGCAGACCTTGAAAAACAAACAGAATGGAATGTCCTCTTAAAGTCATTTCTACCCTTAATTTTTTGATTTGTGGGTTAATTCCCAGTGTGCTTCCTTGAAGAAGAGGCCTTGCTAATTTAGCCCAGAAAAGGCCTAGTTAGTTAGAAGCGAAAGGGTTAAAATATACTATTCTGGCATATTGACTACTTAAGTTAAAGACACTTGAAAAACAGCATGTGCAAAAACATCACTCTGACCTTGTTTCTTGTTTTTTTTTGACCTTGTTGTTTCTTAAGAGCAGAAGATGAAATTGCCATGGGAAAGAAACTCTGTATATTAAGAGGAAAGACAGCATCTTTATCTTAAAGGACAAGGAGGTGAGACTGAGAGAATCTGTATCGACCTTGTTAGAATATCTCTTTTAAGTAATTTAGCTGCTTCCTTACAACTTACTATTTTTTGTCCAATTCAGTAACTTACTAACTCTAACTGCTTCTTCTCTGGATCTTTATTTCCTTATGAAGGGTCCTGTATCATGTAAAATCTGTATATATTATGCTTTTCTCCTGTTAATCTACATTATGTCAATTTAATTTCAGACCCAGCTGGGACCCTAACAGGATGGAGGTGAAGTTTTTCCACTTCTACAGAAGTATTAGTAATGCCAATGAAGATCTGTAAGTAAACTTGAGCAAACATGGTATTTTTAATTAACTAAAAAATCCTTCATTTAAAAGTACAATTAACACTTCTGAAGTGCTAGCAATGCTCTTTCTTGACATGGTATTAGTATGCAATCATTAAGGTATGCATTTATGTTTTATGAACTTTTCCATGTAATGGTATGTCAAAATTTTTTTAAAAGATTACAAACTAAATTACAGTTAAGGTTATCCTTAATAATTTACCCTCATGATGAGGCCGAAGGCTAAAGTCAGGGTTTCCATCATGAAGAGCCAGTCCCCTAATGGAGCTCAGTAACAATTTGGCTGATCTAAGGAACGACACCCATCAGGGCCAAAGCCTGCTCTTTGAGGAGTCCTGACTCCTAAGCCAAGCCCCTGCAAACTGAGGCACTGGGAAAGGAAAGGAGCGATCTACAGGGCAGGAACCGGGGGAAAGGATATAAAAGAAAACTGACTCTGCAATTAATTGCTCTATATATTTTTCATATATTAAATTAGTCTTAATAAAATGAAATTTAATTTGCATTTGAGTTAAAAAAAATCGATGAGGCCCAGAGACGGAGTGACTTGCTAAACGTCACAAATTAGTTTTGAGAAGGTTTTTTTTCATTTATTTCCCTATAAATTATTTCTGGTAGTTTTGAAAATATATTTATTAAAAAGGAAAATGTAAATAATAAACATAGTGAATTAAGACAGAGTCAGGATTTCTCACTTCCCATCTACTGTCATGTTTTATTCCTTAAGATTTCCAGATTCCGGGCGGTGCCTGTGGCTGAAGGAGTAGGGCGCCGGCCCCATATGCTGGAGATGGCAGGTTCAAACCCAGCCCCAGCCAAAAACTGAAAAAAAAAAAAGATTTCCAGATTCCACGGTGGAAGATACAGACTGCTGGCTGCACCTTTCCTTATCACTGCTCTGAGCTACAACAGAAGTACCTGGGTAAAGGACCATTTTGTATAGACAATGTCTTAACTGCTTTTGTCATTCTGAACTAAAAATGCCTCCACAATTATAGCTAAATCAGGAGATCTACTGGCTTATTGTCTTATTTCTGTTCTATTATCAAGCCAAAGAAGCTGAACTTTCTCACAAAATCGAAAGAATGGAAGATAATTTAGTGAAGGGCAGTTTGTTAACAAAAGCAGTTAAGCTTTATATTTGTAAATATTAATTTATAATTATACCAAGCCATTTCCCCCCTCATTTGAGAAAAACTTGTCAATCTAATTCTTTAAATGACATCTGTCACATGAGGGGTCCCCTAAAATTGTATCCTCAGGATTCAATGACTAATTACTCACTGGTGGATCATCCAGGAAGCTTTGTTTCTCCATTTGTTGCCTTGTTTCAGAAGACAATCAAGATTTGGTTAAATATTTGTTCAGAAGTTTGAGACTCTTTGGCCAAATGAAGATTGTTGTTTTGTTTTTTTTCCACCTGTGCCCTCTACTTGCAGGAGTAACAGAACTGACTCTACTCTCCTCTAAGAATCAATCCAACGCCTAAGTAACAAGGCCAATGACTAGGCGTCTCTTGTATTGACCCCGTTTGGTTTACTTTATTCTATTCCTGTCCCCGATAGCTAATGCTCTAACGTCACAAAGGGGGCTAGATGAGAGCAAATCTACCATATTATCAAAAGGTTCTCTGATGTTGCAATAGTAACACTATTTTCTTACTTAAAGATATAATAATTTTGAAAGTGTGTTTGAGAGATACTCTATAGGGCTGTACCATCTTTTACTATCCCATCTTTTTTGGATTCTAGCAAAACAGTCCAATTTCACTTATGTCCTCTTTCTGATCTGTTCTAGAGCCAAAATCAGAAGTCTTATTAATAGAATTCACAAATGCCAAGACCCACAAATGACCCTTAGTAGCAATTTAAATGAAAATAATCCCCACAAACCAGAATTGAAACAAAAGGTTAACTACTTATCCAAACTTTGGCAAAGAGACAGTTTTTTCTCCCCCATCTCCCCAAAGCCTCTTAGGAAAGTGGTATCTGCAGCTGCTGATCTTCCTCCAACTCACTTTCTGCGTCAAATAGTATGGGTCTAAGTCCTCCAGGGGAACTGCAACCAGGCCTTGGGGGATGTCCCCGTAGATGAAAGGCAAACTCTTCCCTGCTTCCAGGTCACTGTTTGGCTTGGGCTTGCTGTCCTCATCGTCCTCCCGATGACTGCCATCAGCCTTTGGCGGTTTCTTGAGCTTGCTTTCAGCAATGCGCCTCTCGATGTTTGCCAGCGACTCAGGGGTGAAAGGCTTGAAACTATCAGGGCCTGGTGGTGCGAGCAGCCGTGCTGCCATCTTCTCATCCTGCAGCAGCTTCGTTAGTTATGCTGCGTCCAGGACAGGTCAGCTCTGAAAGAAACAGCAACACAGACAGCATTAATCAATCACTGCTCTAAAATGAGGCCAGACTAAACCATCTCACTCTCAACCTTTATTCACAACCTTTGCAATATACAATTTCTTCTAGGACATTCTTATTTTTCCTATCAGAAAATCTGTGGCATGAATGAACTGGGTAATATTCATAACTGCCCCTCAGGGGAATGACCTGTGAGGCAGATGAAAAGATAGGAGTCTCCTAAATAGCTAATATTTATTGTATTTACTTTGATGCACTTCACTGTTGGAGCCACATCAACAAAAAAGGTATTATTCCCTCCCTTCAAGGAACTTCTAAACAAATAAGTTATACTTAATATTACCTCCAGACATATGTTAGCTCTGGAGTCCTAATAGCTCAATTCACCTTCCTTTTCTAGAGCTCACTCCCCAAAGGAATACTCTTCCTTTCAAGGGCAACACAAGGATAAATTGTCACTCTTCTCAAATTTCAGTTTCTGAAGACAAAATAAACCCTTCAAAACTTTGGATGCACAAAACACAGATAAAATAGCTTCCATATACTTTAGTTCTTCCATTTCAAGTTAGTTTTCAATTCACCAAGTTGTGGAAAATCTATCTAGCATAAAAGTCCAGAAGTATCTTCAAGGATCAAGCTCCTGCCATGGACAAATGTGAAGGACTTTTCCTGTGAAGTGGGCAGGTACTGTTCTAGTGCCTCCTACTTAGCAATGAGGAAAAGCTACTGGGAGTGGAATTTCCAGAACCGCCCTGATGCAACAGCACTGCAGCACTGCAGCTGAACAGTGGGGGCAGAGAGGCCTGCATGTGGATGCCGAGGCCATGAGAACAGAGTCAAGACCAAAATTCCCTTCTGAAAAGAAAAATGAAGTAATGCCATACAAGAGCCAGTGATTCCTAAGTATGGTGTTTGAAAAGCCAACTTCCATTTGTGTTCATATAGTCTGGGGTTTTTAAATATACACCATGACAAGGAGGAATCCCAGTATCAAAAGTAGCAGTGTGCAGTGACACTCAAAAAGGGACCCGAGCTGGCGAGTTTATTATTAAAGTCTCAGGGCTTTGCTCATGGTGCTGCCTTTTTCCCTTTAGTTTTGAGAACACCACAGAGACAATCAGGAAAGTTTTTAAAAAAAATAAAGATTGTTCTTTCTCCTCCTACATAGTCCTCAGGGTCCACTTAAAGGCAAGTATCATAAAACTTAAGGATACTCAAGAGAACTCTAGTATAGTTAACCCTAAATAACTTGGAGTGAAATACCCAAGGGCTCCTTCCATAAATGCACCTGCTCTCATCAGACCTCTCCAGTGGTGGTGATGAAGTGTTGCAAGGCTGTGTATGGCGTCTGTATGTGGGCTGGCCTGCTCACTCACTCAATTCACAGCATGGGCCAATGTGAGGCCAGAACCACAAGGATGCCCCACACAAACTAGTTTGCTTCATAATGTAAGCAGAGAAATCATTTCCACGTGAGAAGCACAGGATTTCAGAGCTGTGAGGGATTTTACAAATACAGTTCATTTCATTTTACGGATGAGGAAACCCAGGGTCCTAAGAGATTGGACAAACTTGCCCAAAGTCACAGGGCCAGGATAAAAATCCCAATCAAAGCTCTGGTGCCCCAAACTCATACTTCTTTTATTATAACAAGTTATCAGTTACTCATCATCCTTTCCTATCTCCCACTGCTCCCCAACAGGCATCGTCAAGTTTATTAGGTAACGCACTTAGAAATGTGGATAGGTTTACTGATTCAAGACTTTATTTATAATGTTTCCCAACTTAGAATTCCTTTTCCCCCTTTCCTTTCCTTTCTATCCCTGCATTGTGCCCCCATCAATCCTTATTCCACACAGCCTTTTCACCAACTCTAGCCTCTACTAATTATTAGTATTTTCCCTTCTGCACTCCTATAGTGCTCCACCATGATCTTAGCTAATATTTATCACATGCTACATATTGTTCAAAGCACTTTTCTTATATTAACTCATTTAATCTCCAGAACAACACATGAGGTAGATATTATTACCACCCTTTAACAGACAAAGAAACAGAAGCACAGAGAACGAATGTAGATTGCCTAAAGTACGCAGCCAGAAAATGACAAAAATCAAGATGCAAACACTATCTACTTGTTCTGGCACTTAATCATTACTGAATTGTACCACTGACAGAATGAATCTCCAGAAATATTAAACTTCCTTTGTATCCCTTTCACAGAGAACAGGATTATGACTGGAACCTGTAATGACACCAAATACCTAAGGATTCCTTGATTCCCTATCCACACTCATTCTCAATCCTAGGTCACTCTCTGTTCCTACTCAGAGGACAAAGAATACTGCAAGTGTAAGTCACCAAAGCTGCTGACAAATTCTTGTGATCTAATTGCAGGCACCTGAGTTCCTCACAGCAGGCCACAGCTAAGTCCTCTGCCTCTGCTTTCAGATCCTTTTCTGCCTGCCTTCTGCAAGGCTGCAGTCCCTCAATCTTCCCTGCTCTCCACTCCATTTCAATCATTCCTCTTCCTTCTTTTACTTTCTCCCTTTACATCTTCACACCTCCCCCCACCCCTTTGGCTTAAGTAACACTCTTTTATCCTGGTTCTAACCACAGCTACAGTCTTCTCTTCTTCTGTCACTACCCCTCCCTTCTCTGAGGAGTGGCCTTCTGAAATGTCTCTGTTATACTCTTTCTTATAAGGATCTCGGCCGGGCATGGTGGCTCACGCCTGTTGTCCCAGCGCTATGGGAGGCCGAGGAGGGTGGATCACCTGTGCTCAGAGGTTCGAGACCAGCTAAGACCCCCCTGAGCCAGTTGAGCCAGCGTGAGACCCTGTCTCTAAAACAACAACAGGACAACGAGACAGCCAGACCTTGTGATCCCAACTACACCCGGGGGGCAAGGAAACACTACAGGAGGAAGCAGTAATAAAAAAAAAAAAATTAAAAAAAAAAAAAAGGATCTCATCTATCTGTACAGGTACTTTTCACATTTCTATCACCAGCCATGACTGCTCTCCTTGGTCCCAAGAGGGCCTTGCCACTATTTCAAAATTAAAGCATTTAAAAACCACTCACCTTACTTAAGAACTGATTTCTCTTCCTGGCTTTATCTCTGTTTTTCCAGCCATCTCGCATGGAACCTGAGACATCTCTGCCCAGTACTCTGCTGGCCATCCTCACCCAGTTGCCAGACTTACCAATTCCTCCAGAGCTCCCGTTTCAACAGCATTGCCCTAATTCAGATTCGAGTGCATGGCCTACTACCAGCCTTCAGGCCACCAGGCATACTTCCAAAGATCCATTTCTCTTAAGATATGCTTTCATTATATCATTTCTCTCCTCAAAACTACCTGAGTTATACAACAGATTCCAAATTTCTGCTATTTCACTATCAAGGCAAGGCCTTCTACAACCTTACATGTCTCAAACATTCTCCTCTGTTGCTTTTCTGTAAGAACACCAGCTCTGATAACTGTTTTTTGCTTTTTTTACTTTAAAAAATTTTTTAAAGGTATAATATAATAAAGTACACAAACCTTAAATACACACTTTGTTTTGTACATATGCATACATCTGGGTAACCACCACTCAGATCAAGAGGAAGAAGGTTTATTTCCAGCACTGCAGACAACTCTCATGAGCTCCCTTGCCAATAACCACACCCAGCAAAGGTTATTCCGACACTTGTCACCACAGATTAGTTTTGCTTCTTGAACTTCACATAATCTTTGGGGGTCTGGCTTCTTTTACTCAACACTATTTCTGTGAAATTTGTCTTGTTAGATGTGTAGTGGCAGTTTCTTATTGTGTACTACAGTTTCTATTGTGTAGCATAGTGTGTGTGAATGCAGCACAATTTATCCATTCTACTTTGATTTAGGTTTAGGCATTTAGATTGTTTATGGTTTTAAGCAATTATGAATAAAAGCTGCTAAGAACTTCCCTTGCATATCTTTTGGTGGCCATGTATTTACTTCTTTTTGGCCTATGGCTAGCAGTGGAACGCTGGATCAGAGGGTGGCATGGGTTAAGTGATGGTCTAAATCCCTAGGAACTAGGTTCCAGTGCTCCACATCCTCATCGACACTTAGAAATGACAGTCTTCTTAATTTTATCCATTCTGGTGGATATACAGAAGATAGTTTAACACAGTAAACTGCACATAATCTTTCTCTTTATAGAGATCCTATATAGTAGTATCTCATAGTTTTTTAAAAAAATAATTAATATGAAATTTATACTACATAAAGTTAGCCATTTTTAAATGAACAATTCAGTGGCAACTGGCATACTTATTCACAACCACTACCACTATCTAGTCCCAAAACATAAGGAGTTTCTCTCTATTCCCAACCTCCTCTGCCCCGCCCCCCCCACTCCAGGTAACCACCTGTTTGCATTCTGTATTGATTCATCTATTCTGGATGTTTCTTTTACAAATGGAGTCACATAATACGTGGGCTTTTGGATTTGGCTTTTTTTACTTAGCATGTTTTCAAGGCTCATCCACATTACAGTATGTACCTCATTTCTCTTTAAGGATGACTTAATATATATTTCCTGTAGAATGCAAAATCAACATACAAAAATCAGTAGCATTTGGTACACCAACAATGAACTAGCAGAAAAAGAAATCAAGAAAGCAATTTCATTTAAAATAGCTACCAAAAAATACCTAGAAGCAAATTTAATCAAGGAGGTGAAAGATCTCTACAAGGAAAACTATAAAAAACTGATGCAAGAAATTGACAAGGACATAACTAAGGGCACAATAATCAAAGTAACCTTTAGAATGGGAAAAGATATTTGCATATTACAAATGTGACAAAGGCTTGATAACTAGGATCTAAAGAGAACTCAACAACAGAAAAGAGCTAACAATCCCATCTATCACTGGACAAGACACATGAACAAAACCTTTTCTGAGACAAATGCCTAACAAACATTTAAAAGAAAAGCTCATTGTTCCTAATTGTCAGAGAAATACAAGTCAAACCCACACTGAGATATCACCTAACTCCAGTCAGATTAGCCCACATCACAAAATCCAAAAATTGCAGATGCTGGCACAGATGTGGAGAGGGGAACCCTTTTGGAAAACAGTAGAATCCTCAAAAGACTCAAATTAGATCTCCCATTTGACCCCAAAATCCCACTCCTAGGCATCTACACTGAAGAAAAAAATCATTTTATCATAAGGATATATGTACTAGAGTGTTTACTGCAGCTCAATTTACAAACGCCAAGTCATAGAAACAACCTAAACAGCCTGCAACCCAGGAATGGATTAACAAATTGTGTTATATGCATACCATGGGATACTATTCATATCTTTTGTATTAACCTGGATGGAGTTGAAACACATTCTCCTCAGTAAAGTATCACAAAAAAGGAAAAGCAAATATCCAATGTACTCAATACTAATATGAACCCAGCAGATGACCTAATTCATGTCCATATAGGAGAAAAACTCATTTTAATTCAAGTTGAGGGGAGGAAGGAGAGAGGAGGGGGGTTTGGGTGGTCCCACTGAATGGGCACAATGTAGGGGTGTATGGCACACCTTTTGGGTACAGGACATAACTACAAGAGGGACTCTATCTAACAAATTCAAATATTATGATCTGGTTGTTTGTACCCTCACATAACCTGAAATTTAAAAAAAAGAAAAGAAATTGACAAGGACACTCAAAAAAGGAACAATATCCCATGTTCATGGATTGGAAGAATTAATATTGTGAAAATAACCGCACACCAAAAGTGATCTACAGATTCAAAACAATCCCTATTAAAATAGCAATGACATTCCTGACATTCTTCACAGGAAAAAACCCACCTAAAATGTGTACAGAAACAAAAAGATCCACAGCAAATCTGAGCAAAAGGAATAAAGCTTGAGGCATCATACTACTATACTTCAAAATACACTACAGAGCTATAATTATCAAAACAGCATGGTACTGACATAAAAACAGGCATACATACTGATAGAACAAAATAGAGAACCCAGAAATAAATCCACATCTTTACAGCCAAACGGCCTTTTTTAGTGGCAGGGAGAGGAGACTGGGTCTGACTGGTGTCATCATAGCTCAATGCAACCTAGGCTCAAGTGATCCTCCTCCCTCAGCCTTCAAAGTAGCTGGGACTACTACAGGTGTGTGCCACTGAGCCTGGCTAATTTTTCTATTTTTTGAAAAGACAGGGTCTCACTCTTGCTCAGTCTGGTCTTGAACTTCTGGCCTCAAGCAGTCTGCCTGCCTGAGGCTCCCAAAGTGCTAGGATTACAGGTGTGAGTCACCACACCTGGCTAATGACTTTTGACAAAGGTTAAAAGGTCAATTCCTTGTGGAGGGAATCATCTCTTCAATAAATGGTGTTGGGAAAACTGGATACTCATATGCAGAAAAATGAAACTAGATCCCTACCCATCTCTCACCATATTAAAAAAATCAACTCAAAATGAATTAAAGAAGTTTAAATTTAAGACCTAAAACTATAAGACACCAGAAGAAAACAGATGAAATGCTTCAAGACATTGGTGTAGGCCAGTATTTTTCAACCTTTTTTTATCTCATGGCACTCTTAAACTTATAGTTAAACTTCGTGGCACATTTAAATTATGTTGATCAAGAAAAAAATAGAGTCAAAAAAAGAACACTACTGGATTTCTATATACTACAGAGCTTTACTGTGCTTTGAAATTCTTGTGAAAATAATTTAATCAATGGTCTTTAAAAAATTTCACAGCACACCAGTTGAAAATTACAGGTGTAGGCAAAGATTTTATGGGGAAGACCTCAAAAGCATAGGGCAGCAAAAGCAAAAATAAAGTGAGATTATATCCAACTAAAACACTTTTGCATAGCAAAGGAAACAATCAACAGAGTGAAGAGACAACCTGAAGAATGAAATAAAAAATAAAAAACCCCTGCAAACTAGTCAGCTGATAGGGATTAATACTCAGAATACATAAGGAACACAACTCAACAGAAAAAAGAAGTAATTTGATTTATAAAATGGACAAAAGAACCAAACAGGCATCTCTCAAAAGAAGACATACAGGTATACGGAAAAATGCTCAACATCACTAATAATCATCAGAGAAATGCAAAACAAAACTACAACAAGGTATTTCATACCAGTTAAAATGGCTATTATAAAAAAGACAAAAAAAGTGTTGACAATAATGCAAAGAAAGAAGAATTCTTATATACTGTCCATGGGGATGTAAATTAGTACAGCCATTATGGAATAAATCATGGAGGTTCTTCAAAAAGCTAAAATAGTATTACCATATGATTCCCACAATCCCACTACAGATATTTATGCACATATATCCAAAGGAAAGGAAATCAGTATATCAAAGAGATGCCTGTACTCCAATTTTTATTCAGTATATTCACAATAGCCAATATATGGAATCAACCTAAGTGTCCATCAACAGATGAATAAATAAGGAAAATGTGGCATGTATATACAATGGTATACTACTTAGCCATAAAACGGAACAAAACTCTATCATTTGCTGCATGGAAGAGTGTGGAAGGCATTAAGCTAAATGAAATAAACCAGGCACAGAGGAGAAATACCACATGTTCTCACTCATGTGGAAGTTTTAAAAATTGATCTCATAGTCAAAAATACAGAGTAGAATAGGGGAAGAATTACAATGAGGAGCAGATAACCAAAGAGATATATAAAAAACACAGCTAGGCAGAGAGATATAAAAGTACAGCTAGATAGGAGAAATAAGTTCTAGTGTTCTACAGCACCACAGAGTGACCATAATTAAGAATAATTTTTTGTATAATTTCAATTAGCTAGACGAGATTTTAAATGTTCCCAATGCAAAAGAAATGATAAATGTTTGAGATGACAGACATGCCTGAATTGATCATATACACTGTATATATGTATCAAAATATCATATATTCCATGAATATGTACAATTATGTCAATTATAAATAAAAATAAAAGCAAAAAATACATAAATAAAAACTACACCAAAAGGCTCGGTGCCTGTGACTCAAGTAGCTAGGATGCCAGCCACATACACCTGAGCTGGCGGGTTCAAATGCAGCCTGGGGCCCACCAAACAAAGACAGCTGCAACCAAAAAATAGCCAGGCATTGTGGTGGGTGCCTGTAGTCCCAGCTACTTGGTAGGTAGAGGCAGGAGAATCACTTGAGCCCAGGAGTTGGAGGTTGCTGTGAGCTGTGATGCCAAGGCACTCTACCCAGGGGGACAGCTTGAGGCTCTGTCTCAAAAAAAAAAAAAAAGAATATGAAAAAACTAGACCAAAAAATGCATACACCACTATTTGTTTATTCATTCATCTGTTGATGGGACATTAATTCTTTCCACCTTTTGGCTATTAGAAGTAGTGTACATGTACTTTAGTATTTATTTTCAATTCTTCTGAGTCTAGGAGTAGTAAACACAGAATTACCATAAGACCAAGCAATTCCAAAATAATTGAAAGCAGGAACTCAAACAGATATTTATACACCCATGTTCCTATAAGCATTGCTCACAATTGTGAGAAGGTGGAAACAACGCAAATGCCCACAAATGGATAAATAAATAGATGAATGGATAAACAAAATGTAGTATAAACCTATGATAGGATCAGTATGCAACCTTAAAACAAAACAGGAAATCATGACACATGCTATAACATGGACAAACCTTGAAAACATTATACTGGGTGGTGCCTGGGGCTCAGTGAGTAGGGAGTCAGTCCCATATACCAAGGTGGTGAGTTCAAACCCAGCCCTGGACAAACTATAACAACAAAAAATTTTAAAAAAAAATAGCTTTTAAAGAAAAAAAAAGAAAACATTATGCTAAGTGAAATAAACCAGACACACAAGGACCAACATATGATTTCACTTACAGGAGGGACCAGGAAGAGTCAATGCCTAAAGACAGAAGGTGGAATTACGGTTATCAGGAGCTGGAGGAAAGGAACCATGAGAAGTTACTGTTTAACTAGTACAGAGTTTCAGTTTGGGATGATAAAAAAGCTGTGGAAATGGATAGTGTTGATGGATGAACAGCAATGTGAACATAATAATGAGACTGAACTATATACTTATAATTGGTTAAATTGGTAAGTCTGCTGTTATTATATGTTACCACTTTAAAAAAAAAGAGAAAAAAGTTTACCATGCCTCTCACTATAAGCCATGAACTATATTCTGATGAACAAGGTAGCTCACTCCTACCTTTGAGGACCTGACAGTCTTCTGGGATTGTATGTAAACAAGTAAATAGGCAAAGTACAGTACAATAAATCTTCCAAGGCTTTTACAAAATACACAAGCAAGACACCTAACCAAGTTTAGAGAGATGAGGAAAGGCCTCTCAGAAAAAGCAAAATCTGAGCTAAAGTCTGAAGAAGGATGGGCTGATGGAGTGGGGGATAGTAAGGGCAGAACTTTGCAGGAAGAAGAAATACTATGTACTCAAGCATACTCAAGAGACCACAGATAGGACATCAAGCCACTTACATACTGCATACCGTTCAGTGTAGGTGGACTTCTGAAAATAAGCATAACAGCTAAATAGGTTCCATGTCAGGAGGCAAAGCCCTGAACCTAAAAGAGTCAATCTTTCAAGATGAATCATGAGTGGCAAACTAGGGCCTAAATTTAAAATAGAACCAAGCAGCCATTTGCTGACTAGAAGTCAACACATGTATTCTTAGTTCCCTGAAAACCCACATCTCTGTTCAACTTAGGGACTCCATAGTTGCCTGTACCACCAAACCGAGCTCACTTGACTCAGCCAATCAGGGCTCAGCTGAATCAACCAGTCAGGACTCAGCCGGACCAACCAAACAGAATTAAGTGAGTTTTACCCTTCATTTGCATACACAGATTTAACTGGGAATCTGGGCAGAAACTTTTGCTATAAAATCCAAACTTCACTTTATTCCCTGGAAAACACCTTCATTTTACAAGGTAGGCTGGTTTGCATCTGCCTGGTTTGCAAACTGTTCACTGGAATAACGTCTGTTTCCTCCAAATTCCTTTTCAGGGAAATTTTGTTCACAAGGCAATAAGGAAATTCCTTTTAACAGGAAAGGACTTTTTATATGATTCCAGCTATAGTGTACAGAACGAATAGGGGATGAGATGAAGGAGAAAATAAGATCAGAGTGAGGAACACCAGGCAGTAAGGAGGCTGTTGAGAGATAAGGATGGCCTGACCATCTAGCAGCAGTAGGGATGACATACTAACAGTCTTGTTGACTACCTGAACATGAGAGGGTAAGGTAGAAGAAAAATCAAAGATGATGTCCACATTTTTGTCATGGGCAAATGGAAAACAGTGAAATTCACTGCAACAAGGAATAAGATGCAATGCACAACTTTGTTATAAGATGATGACTTCACTTTTAAACATGTGGAGTCTGAGGGGTTTTGATACATCCAAATGGAGGCATCTACAGATAGCAGGACACGTGGTTCTGAAGCTCAAGGGAAAGATTTACTGACAAGAACCAAAAGAAGAGAAGCAGCATGGTACAAAACTATAGCTTGGCTGTGAAGACTGCAAGCCAGCTTTTGCATTTTGCCATATAGCTCATTTAGAATTAGCCAGAGGCGCAGCTCTGCACTGGGAGGAAGGTGGGTGGCTCTTATCATAGGAGAAGAGAGAAATGCAGCCAGATGGATACACTGTCTCCACTCCATGGGTGCCTCCTTCCTCCAATGACAACTAGATACTAGGCTGCCAATTTTCTACTTTTGTCATTTACAGATTTCATTTTGGAAAATCTATAACAGTTCTAGAAATTGAAATAAAACAATTTTGTCAAACCTTAATTTTAATCATTTTAAACATGAAAAATTACAGTCTAAGTCTTTCCGGAGGACATCAAGATCTGGCCCTCCTCCCTCTGGTGAATGTCAGCACCCATGCTGAGAGACACCCCATGCATGCATCTGTCTCACTGGCTTTCCACCCAGGGAGGCCACTTCTGAAGTTGGTCTTTCTTAAGCCTCAGTCATCAAATTTACCCAAAGCTCAACTATTTGTCTCTGATTCTCAATAACTGGTCTCTTCCTGATCCCTTAGTGATAGTCACTCTTGGTCTGTTTATAGAATACTTTGAAAGAGGCTTACTATGGATAAAAACATACAGTTAACAGTGATAGGTAACTCTATCAGGAGATACTTGTGAAGCACTTATACTCTGAGCACTTGACATTCTGATCTAAAAATCTTAAGGAAGATCCTTAGGTAAGAATTTATTCTATTTAAATGAAGTAAAAACAAATGACTATAATTACTAAAAATGTATCCAGAAGCTTCTCTGAGCAGGTTCCATTAGCCCAAAATGAAGACAGATTTCTCCCTTGCCTGTATATCCACATAACTACCACATCTCTTCTTCTATATGTTTCCTAATACACAGCCGAATCAAGAAGTCACCAGACTGCCACCTCTCTGGTCCTGCAGACACTCAACTCAAAACTGCCGTCTGTTTTACCACCCTCCTATCATCAATTTTATTTTCTTCAAATTTAACTTGCTTCCCATGTTTCTTTTCTTTCTTTCACAAGGCGCAGGAGCCTTTCCCCTCTGTATCCCATTCATTAAACTCTTTGTAGACTCTAGTTGTTGCTAGCACATCTATTCTCATTTTCCACCAGTCTTCTTGATTCAAGTTATGATGCAAATAATTTTTCAGGTCCATTTTTCTACCTATAATGGAAAAGAGTTTCACTTTTTTCCCATAAAGTTTTTTTTTTGTTAATTGTTGTAAAATATACATAACATAAAATGTACCATTTTGGCCATTTTTAAATATATAATTCAGTAGCATTAGGCATATTCACACACTGTGGTATAATCATCAGCACCATCCATCTCCAGAACTTTTTCATCATACTGAAACTCTGTTAGTCAAGTTTTACTGCAACACAGCTATACTCACTTGTCTACTTTTCTGCTACAATAACAGAGTTGAATAGGAGCAACAGAGATTATATGGCCCACAAACCTTGAAATATTTACCATTTGACCCTTTCCAAAAAATGCCTGCTTACCCATACCTTAGTCTCTTGTCACTTCTTGAATAGTTACCATCCAGTTTCACTCACTTTCAGTCTATCTGCCCCAAGGGTGAGTTTTCTAAGATATAATTCTGATCAATTAACTTCCTTGGTAAAAACCCATTAGTGGCGTCCCCAGACTAATGCAGTACTCTCTAATGTGTTTCTGTGAACATCATTTCATCATTTATGGGTTAAATGAGATGATGCACATATGAAGTAGGTCATAAGAAATAATGATAATATTTCTAATAATGGTGGTTAAGACAGAGCACTATGTGCTAAGCATAATTGTAAGAGCTTTATGTATAACTCCTTTGATCCAACAACTCTCTAAGATAGGTATTATTATACTGTATTAGCAATAAGAAAACTGAGGCACAAAGAGGTTAAATAACTTGCTCAAGGCCACACTGTGGGATTCAAATCCAAGCTGTTTGGTTCCAGGGTCTGTATTCTTAACCTCTTCAGTATACTGCAAGTCACCAGCACTCTTTCCTCTTCCTGGCATTCTTTTCATACACTTCCAGCTCTATGGGTACAGGAAATAAAACTAATTAGCTATTCTGGACTCTGATTAAGCAAATTGGATGCTCTGAGAGGATTATCAAGATTCAAAATATAGAGAGACTTGTATCAGAAAGAATGATGTTCTGACTCAAAATCCATCATCAAATAATCATATGTTGAATAAAAGAATGAACACACATACACGGAGGCTAAGACAAAAGCCCAGTACTAGTCAGCTGACTCTTACTACAGCCATGACCAAGATTCATTCATTCAATAAGCAGTATATGCGCCTACATGCCATGCAATGGAAGGCTTAGAATTCAGGAACTGACAGTAGGAGCCATTCTCCTAGGTCATTATCTACCAGGCATACTGTAAAGCAGATTTCTGCATTGGACAAGTGGAAAGTTGGATTAAAATTTTAAGGCTCTTTTGTTTTCAATCAGTGGAAGTCCTTTTCAAATGAAACCTTACATGAAATGTCAATTTATAAAACAGACAAAAGCATCTCCTCTCAGGTTGAAGCAGGGATGAGCCTCAGTCCACCTCAGACCTCTCAGGAAGTCCAGAAGACATTTCTGCAGCAGAATGTCAGGATGGTTCTAGATTATTACACAATATATCAACTGGGTCTCTTTCAATGTCTGAATTCAATGGGCAACTCTTTTCAACAACAGATCTGGAGCTAATTACTAATAAAATTTCCTTGAAATGGACTCTCAAAAATACATGAAAGTATTTAGGAATATAGTATATAGGAAGCAGTTATGGGCTTATTTACAAAGGTGGTATAATACCTATGAACATTCTGATAATATATATTGTCAAGTATTCTATAAACATTATCTTTTTTTGTTTTGTTTTGTTTTTTTTGAGACGGAGCCTCAAGCTATCCCCCTGGGTAGAGTGCCATGGCATCACAGCTCACAGCAACCTCCAACTCCTGGGCTCAAGCCAGTCTCCTCCCAAGTAGCTGGGACCACAGGCGCCTGCCCACAACGCCGGG
>CAUYQV010139888.1:0-11326 GCA_963574575.1 Galagoides demidoff | reverse complement strand
GGTCCCAGCTACTTGGGAGGCAGAGGCAGGAGACTCGCTTGAGCCCAGGAGTTGGAGGTTGCTATGAGCTGTGATGCCATGGCACTCTACCCAGGGGGATAGCTTGAGGCTCTGTCTCAAAAAAAAAAAAAAAAAAAGAATCTCATCTTACCTTAAAAGATAAATATGGCCTCTGGGTGAAGGGGTGGTCATCTATATTTCAGGCAAATGGAAATCAGAAAAAAGCAGATGTTGCAATTTTATTTGCAGATAAAATAGGCTTTAAACCAACAAAATAAGGAAAAATAAGGATGATCACTGCTTGTTTGTTAAGGGTAACACTCAATATGATGAAACCTCAATTATTAACATTTATGCACCCAGCCAGAATGCACCTAAATTTATTTATTTATTTATTTATTTTTTGAGACAGAGCCTCAACCTGTCCCCCTGGGCAGAGTGCCATGGCATCACAGCTCACAGCAACCTCCAACTCCTGGGCTCAAGTGAGTCTCCTGCCTCTGCCTCCCAAGCATCTGGGACCACAGGCACCCACCACAATGCCTGGCTATTTTTTGGTTGCAGCCATGATTGTTGTTTGGCGGGCCCAGGCTGGATTCGAACTCGCCACCTTAGGTGTATGTGGCTGATGCCTTAGCCACTTGAGCCACAGGCACCCAGCCTGTATGTCAATTTATAAGAGAGACTCTGACAGGCATGAGCAATGTGATTTCCTCCAGTTCCATAATAGTCAGAGATTTTAACACTCCTTTGGCAGTGTTGGATAGATCCTCCAATAAGAAGGTCAGCAAAGAAATTTTAGATTTAAACTTCACCATTCAGCATTTGGATTGAACAGGTATCTACAGAACATTTCATCCTAACAAAACTGAATACACATTCTTCTCATCAGCCCATGGAACATACTCCAAAACTGATCACATCTTAGGTCACAAGTCTAACTTCAGCAAATTTAAAAGAATAGAAATTACTCCTTGCATCTTCTCAGACCATAATGGAATAAAAGTTGAACTCAGTAACAATAGGAATCTGCATACTCATACAAAAACATGGAAGCTAAATAACCTTATGCTGAATGATAGCTGGGTCATCGATGAGATTCAGAAGGAAATTACCAAATTTTTGGAACCAAACAATCATGAAGACACAAATTATCAGAACTTCTGGGATACCACAAAGGCAGTCCTAAGAGGGAAATTTATAGCATTGCAAGCCTTCCTCAAGAGAATAGAAAGAGATGAAGTTGACAACTTAATTGGACATCTCAAGCAACTGGAGAAGGAAGAACATTCCAATCCCAAACCCAGCAGAAGAAAAGTAATAACCAAAATTAGAACAGAATTAAATAAAATTGAAAAAAAATTATACAACAGATCAATGAATCAAAAAGTTGTTTTTTAAAAAAGATCAATAAAATAGATAAACCTTTGGCTAACCTAACCAGAAAAAAAAGAGTAAAATCTCTAGTTTCTTCAATCAGAAATGACAAAGACAAAATAACAACAGACAAAAAATCCTATTACAAGAAACTTTATTCTCATAAATATGAAAATCTGAAGGAAATTGACCAATACTTGGAAGCACACCACGTTCCAAGATTTAGCCAGCATCAATGAAATGTTGAACAGGCCTATATTAAGTTCTGAAATAGGACTGACTATACAAAATCTCCCTAAGAAGAAAAGCCCAGGACCAGACCACTTCACGTCAGAATTCTACCAAACCTTTAAAGAGGAACTAGTACCTATATTACTCAACCTTTTCCAAAATATTGAAAAAGAAGGAATACTACCCAACCCCTTTTATGAAGCAAACATCACTTTGATTCTGAAACCAGGAAAAGACCCAACAAGAGAAGAGAATTATAGACCAATATCACTAATGAATATTGATGCAAAAATATTCAGCAAGATCCTAACAAACAGAATCCAGCAACACATCAAACAAATTATGCAGCATGACCAAGTGGGTTTTATCTCAGGGTCTCAAGGCTGGTTCAATATACATAAATATATAAATATAATTCATCACATAAACAAATTGAAAAACAAAGACCATATGGTTCTCTCAATTGATGCAGAGAAAGCTTTTGATAATATCCAGCATCCATTCATGATCAGAACACTTAAGAAAATTGATATAGAAGGGACGTTTCTTTTTTTTTTTTTTTTTTTTTTTAGACAGAGCCTCAAGCTGTCTCCCTGGGTAGAGTGCTGTGGGATCACAACTCACAACAACCTCCAACTCCAGGGCTCAAGCAAGTCTCCTGCCTCCACCTCCCAAGTAGCTGGAACCACAGGCGCCTGCCACAATGCCTGGCTATTTTTTTTGGTTGCAGCCATCATTGTTGTTTGGCAGGCCTGGGCTGGATGCGAACCTGCTGCCTTAGGTGTATGTGGCTGGTGCCTTAGCCACTTGAGCCACAGGCACCCAGCCAGAAGGGACATTTCCTAAACCGATAGAGGCCATCTACAGCAAACCCACAGCCAATATTGTACTGAATGGAGTTAAATTGAAATCATTTCCACTCAGATCAGGAACCAGGCAAGGTTGCCCATTGTCTCCACTGCTTTTTAACTTTGTAATGGAAGTCTTAGCCATTGCAATTAGGGAAGAAAAGGCAATCGCAATCAACAGTATCCATATAGGGTCACAGGAGATCAAACTTTCACTCTTCACAGATGATATGATTGTATATCTGGAAAACCCCAGGGATTTTATCACAAAACTCTTAGAAGTGATCAAGGAACACAGCAGCATCTCAGGTTACAAAATCAACTCTCATAAATCTGTAGCTTTTATATATACCAACAATATTCAGGCTGAAAAATCAGTCAAGGACTCTATTCCATTCACAGTAGTGCCAAAGAAGATGAAATAAAAACAGATCAGGAGGAATCACTCTACCAGACTTCAGACTATACTATAAATCTATAGTGATCAAAATAGCATGGTACTGGCACAAAAACAGAGAGGTAGATGTATGGAACAGAATAGAGAACCAAGAGATGAACCCAGCTACTTACCATTATTTGATCTTTGACAAGCCAATTAAAAACATTCAGTGGGGGAATAGATTCCCTATTTAACAAATGGTGCTGGGTGAACTGGCTGGCAACCTGTAGAAGACTGAAACTGGACCCACACCTTTCACCATTAACTAAGATAGACTCACACTGGATTAAAGATTTAAACTTAAGACATGAAACCATAAAAATACTAGAAGAAAGTGCTGGAAAACACTTGAAGAAATGAGCCTGGGTGAATATTTTATGAAGAGTACCCCCCTGGGCAATTGAAGCAACACCAAAAATACATTACTGGGACCTGATCAAACTAAAAAGCTTCTGCACAGCCAAGAACACAGTCAGTAAAGCAAGCAGACAGCCCTCAGAATGGGAGCAGTTATTTGCAGGTTATGTATCTGACAAAGGTTTAATAACTAGAATCCACAGAGAACTCAAAGCAAGAAAAGAACAAGTGATCCCATCTCAGGGTGGGCAAGGGACTTTTGAAGAGAAACTTCTCTGAAGAAGCCAGGAGCATGGCCTACAGATATATGAAAAAATGCTCATCATCCTTAATCATCAGAGAAATACAAATCAAAACTACTTTGAGATATCACCTAACTCCAATAAGAGTAGACCACATCACAAAATCCCAAAACCAGAGATGTTGGCGTGGATGTGGAGAAAAGGGAACACTTATACACTGCTGGTAGGAATGCAAACTAATACGTTCCTTTTGGAAAGATGTTTGGAGAACACTTAGGGATTTAAAACAGACCTGCCATTTGATCCTATAATTCCTCTACTAGCCATATATCCAGAAGACCAAAAATCACATTATAACAAAGATATATTTACCAGAATGTTTATTGCAGCCCAATTCATAACTGCTAAGTGGAAGAAGCCCACGCACCCATCGACCCATGAATGGATTAATAAATTGTGGTATATGTACACCATCGAATATTATGCTGCTTTAAAGAAAGAGTAAAGAAAGGTAAAGATGGAGACTTTACCTCTTTCATGTTTACATGGATAAAGCTGGAGCATACTCTTCTTAGCAAAGTATCTCAAGAATGGAAGAAAAAGTATCCACTGTATTCAGCCCTACTATTGAACCAATTTATACCTTTCATATGAGAGCTATCACCCAATTATAGCCCAAGAAGAAGGGGAAAGGGGAGAGGATGGGTGGAGGGAGGGTAATTGGTGGGACCACACCTATGGTGCATCTTACAAGGATACATGTTAAATTTACTAAGTGTAGAATATAAATATCTTAACATAATAACTAAGAAAATGAGGTGAAGGCTATGTTAACTAGTTTGATGAAAATATTTCAAAGTGTATATAAAATCAGCACATTGTACCCCATGATTGCATTAAGGTACACAGCTATGATGTAATAAAAGAGTAAATAATAAAAAAAATTAAAATGATTCCTTGGATTCTGGCTTGGGTGCTTTTATGCATGTGGTACTGTGTTAGTCTGTTTTGACTGGTATAACAGAATACTATAGATTGGATAGCTTGCAAACAATAGAAACTTATTTATCATAGTTCCGGAAGCTTCAAAGGCGAAGATCAGGACATCAAGCGATTGCATGTATGATGACAGTCTGCTTCCTGGTATATAAATGATTATGTTCTTGCTGTACCCTTTTGTGGCAGAAGAGGAATGGAAGCTCTCTGGGGTCTCATTCATGAGGGCTTTGCCTTTGTGATGTAATCATATATGTCAGACTCTACTTCCAAATGCATTGGGGATTAGATTTCTACATAGGAATTTGAGGGAAACACACACATTCAGTCTATAGCAGATGCCAACTCATGTGGAAAATATAGGAGAATAAGTAAAAATAATGGAGAAAATAGATGTGAAATACTTATGAAGTTTAGTTTTAAAAAGTTTGAATATGAGGTACTAGGTGGAAAAGAAGGTGATTTAAAATTAATTTAGTGGAAAATTCGCAAAAATTTCAAGTCAGTATACAGAATTTTCTAGCAATCAGTTGTCCATAGTTGGTTGTTTAGGATGATAATGGGCTTCTTTATATCTTTGGCATATGATCATATGGTGAGAAATTACCTTGCTAGATTATGACAGGATTCAAGTGTTGTCTGTACCATTGGGTTTTATGATAAACAGATTTGGTAATGTTATATACTGACTATATCTTCTTATTTTATTGAATAAAATTACTATACAGGGTCAACATAAAGTTCATGTGCAATTTAGTATGTTAAGCTATTTCAAATTGCACATGAACCTTATGTCTACCCTGTATATTTCCATTTGTTTTAGTAAAATTAGACACAGTTTGTTTATTTATTTATAGACAAAGTCTCACTCAGTTGCCCTGGATAGAATGCCATAGCCTCATAGCTTATAGTATCCTGAAACTCCTGGGACTAAAGGTGCCCGCCACAGTGCCATCTAATTTTTTTCTTTCCTTTTTCTTTTTGGCAACAGAGTCTCACTCTCTTGCCGCTAGCAACATCAGCCTACCTCACAGCAACTTCCATCTCCTGGATTCAAGGGATCCATCTTCCTGCCTCAGGCTCCCAAGTAGCTGGGACTAAAGGCACCTGCCACAATAACCAGCTGGTCTCAGATTCCTGAGCTTAAGGGATCCTCCTGCCTCAGCCTCCCAGAGTACTCAGATTATAGGCTTGAGCTGTTACACTAGAGATGGTATCTTGATCTTGCTCAGGCTGGTCTTGAGCTTCTGAGCTCAAGTGATCTTACTGCTTCAGCTGTGCAGAGTACTATGATTATGGGTGTGAGCCATCTTACCCCACCCACAATTGTTAATTTATGGTTTAATCAGTATAAGGTATGAGTCTCTTTTTACCAATGATAAATACATGTTTTTATCATTGAAGACAATGTAGACTAAGTTTGAATAGCTACAGGTTTTGTAACTTTTTAAAGAAAACTGTTTACTGGAAAACACATATGGTATACTACCTGATAGTTAACATTAATTAAATACTAACATTACCATCTAAGTGCAGTGGCTCATGTGTAATCCTAGCACTTCGGAAGGCCATGGTGGGTAGATCACCTGAGTTCAGGAGTTTCACATCCGCCTGAGCAAAGCAAGGTCCTGTCTCTACTAAAAATAGAAAAGGTAGCTGTGCATTGTGGTGAGGTGCCTCTAGTCCCAGCTACTCAAGAGGCTGAGACAGGAGGCTCGCTTGAACCCAAGAGCTTAATATTGCTGTGAGCTATGATGCCATGGCATACTACGCAGAGCAACTGAGTGAGACTCTGTTTCAAAAAAAACAAAAAAAATTTATTACCTGTGGGAGTTAATGGCACTATAAATGCAATAAAATAGAAGATTTTCAAATTATCAGAAATTTTAACAGATTTTATATGGACACAGAATATAGAAAAATGTTTTGGAATGTTACTATAAAAAGGATGTTTGTATGCTAATATTATGCACATTTGTACACATTATTACATAATCATTGTAATAGTGATTTTTTTTCAGCATATATATAAAATTTACTACTTTTTTCTACCTCCTCTCTCTTTTTAGGATGTGTTTAGCTTTCAGGTATCTCCTAATATGAATCCTATCAAAGTAAATGAATTGGCAATCCAAAAACGTTTGACTATTCATGGAAAGGAAGATGAAGCCAGCCCCCATGATTATGTGTTGCAAATCAGTGGAAGAGTTGAATATGTATTTGGTGATCAGCCCCTGATTCAGTTCCAGGTATGTGTATTAGCTATCAGTTTACTAGAAAACTGTATGGGTATCCATTTTAAATTTCTGTTTAAAAAAGAAACCATGCCTGTAGTGGAACATGTGGAACTTACAGAAAATTATACAGAATTTAATAGTAAACATCTGTAATCATACTTAACCTCTGAAATAATCGTTGTTAACATTTTAGCATATTTCTGTCATTTTTCCTTACAGTTATACATATTTTTAGCATGATGATTATATACATAGATGTGTGTATTGTATGTCTTTGCATTTTGCTTTTTTAAATTTCATGTTTCAGTTAGTGTTATATCATAATTATTTTCCTGTAGCATTATGAATTCTTACAATTTTTTAGCACTGCCTACTATTTCATTTATATAAACATACAATTTAAATATGAAATTTTTTGTGGGAAGTAAAATATAAAAAAGGTTGACTAAATTGTCATTCTTTATATAAAAATGTATTTGTGGTCATAAGTTAGATACATTAAGTAATATTTTAAATTTTCATTGTAAACTAGAAAAACTTTTGTTTTCAATGTAATATTTATGTGTGGAATTTCCCTTACCCTTTTCTTGATATTTACATGTATGATAAGAATTCTGCAAGCATTAGGTCTGACTGCTTTCAAAAGGCTTTCTTAATCTTTGAGATACTTATTTATTTTCATTTAATTATGAATTTTTAAAGTATATGTCTTATGCATAGCACTAAATTTCTTTAGATTATTTTTGGAATAAAGTGGAGTTTAAATATATGTATAGTGCAACACCTCTTTCCCATAAAGTATTCTGTTTAAACAATAGATCCCTTTACCTTCAAACAATGTTGAAGATATTTTTGTTGAAATAATATTTAGAGACTAAAAGGTGGTCATTATATAAAGAATACTAGAATAAGTTTCAAGCTATGGTCAATAGTAACAGGATTTTAGAGAAGTCCTTTGATTTTATGATGTTATTTTATTAATTTTAATTAAATTAATTAATTTATTTTTTGAGACAGAGTTTTAGTCTATTGCCCTGGATAGAGTGCCATGGTGTCATAGCTCACAACAACCTCCAACTCTTGGGCTTACATGATTCTCTTGCCTCAGTTTCTTTATTTTTTAGTAGAGATGGGGTCTTGCTTTTTGTTTAGGCTGGTCTCAAACTTGTGAACTCAAACTGTCTACCTGCCTCAGCCTCCCAGAGTGCTAGTATTATAGGCATGAGCCACTGTGCTTGACCTTTTTGTTTTGTTTTGTTTTTTGAGACAGAGTCTTACTCTATCTCTCTGGGTAGAGTGCTGTGGCGTCATAGGTCACAGAAACCTCAAGCTATCTTCTTGCTTCAGCCTCCTGAGTAGCTGTTACTACAGGTCCCCACTACTATAATGTCTGGCTAGTTTTTCTATTTGTAGTAGAGATGAGGTCTCGCTCCTGCTTGGCCTGATCTTGAACTCCTGAGCTCCTGCAATCTAATCTCCTCAGTCTCCTGGAGTGAAAGGTTTAGCAGATGTCCTCAAACTACGGCCTGCGGGCCACATGCAGCCTGCCTAGGACATTTATCTGACTCGCAGGTGTTTTTGCCGCCTGTGCCTGTCCTGCTTAGCAGCTGACTTGTCCTGGGGCCTGTAGTCTGGTCCTCCAATGGTCTGAGGGACAGTGAATTGGCCCCCTGTTTAAAAAGTTTGAGGACCCTTGGTTTACAGGTATTAGCTACTACATCCGGCCTGAATCACACTTTGGATCTATATAGGAAATTTATTCTTTTGAAGAATACATTGGATTCCTATTCAGTTTGTTAGGAATCTTTGGTAATATGACTAAACATCCCTTTTCTTATATGCCTCTAGATCAGGGGTCCTCAAACTTTTTAAACAGGGGGCCAGTTCACTGTCCTTCAGACCGTCGGAGGGCCAGACTGTGGGCCCCAGGACGAGTCGGCTGCTAAGCAGGACAGGCAAGCAGCTGCAAAAATACCCAGCAGGCCAGATAAATGTCCTAGGCAGGCCGCATGTGACCCACAGGCCATAGTTTGAGGATGCCTGCTCTAAATAGTCATCCTGGTTTCTTAGAAATAAGACAGAATATCAAGGTAGGAGGGGCAGTAGGTTTCCTGGGGAGATAGTTGGTAATGCTTGCCTAGAGCTGTATCCTATAAAGGGGCCGCCTTAGAGAACTCCACAATAGAGTGAATCTGCCACATGTGAAACCCATTTTCACTCTTTCTGCTTGATGAGTGGAAGTATGATTTTAGTGTCCAAAAGTGGATTTAAATCCATGTCTTTATAAATACTAGGTGTATAACTTAATTTTTCTGAGTTTCATTCATTTAATTTGTTAGATGCAGGATAATCTTTCTTCTAGAATGTTATAAAGGTTAGCTATAACATGTAAGACATGTCTAGCCCAGTTCTTAGGTACTTAGATGTTCAATTAATGGTAATTTATTTTTGTGTTGTGATTTTAAATTCTCATATTCTTGATATTTAGTTGTTTAACATATATTTTAACAGTGCATTTGTTGTAGGGTTGTTCAGCTTAATTTTATACTACAGATTTAAGTGTTTGCCTCAAAATTTCTATCTTCCTCTTTCTTGGAACTGTAGTATATCCGGAATTGTGTAATGAACAGGACCCTACCCCACTTTATACTTGTGGAATGCTGCAAAATCAAGAAAATGTATGAACAGGAAATGATTGCCATAGAGGCTGCCATAAATCGAAAGTCATCTAACCTTCCTCTTCCCTTACCACCAAAGAAAACACGAATTATTTCTGTAAGTTTCATGTGTGAACCTTTGTTAACCCCCAAAGGCATGTGATTTTGCTAAGTAGTATACTTAAGTCTCACACATATTTCCTTTGCTCACTTCTTCTGTAAAACCTAATGCATATTTGCCAAAAATATGTTACTATTTACAAATTATCTTTCTAGCTAGTTTTCTTTTTTCTTATTCAGAGTACAAATAAATGTAAATGTGACATTTAATTTTTGGTGCTCTTTTGGAACCAAATAAAAATACCAGTAACTTAGAGATTAGCCTTTAAACACAAGATTTCAATTAGCAATTTAAGATATTCTAGTAGAAAAAGTTAGATATGGGCTTGGCGCCTGTGGCTCAAGAGGCTAACGTGCCAGCCACATACACCTGAGCTAATGGGTTCAAATCCAGTCCTGGCCTGCGAAACAATGACCGGCTGCAATCAAAAAATAGCCAGGTCTTGTGGCAGATGCCTGTAGTCCCAGCTACTTGGGAGGTAGAGGCAGGAGAATCGCTTGAGCCCAGGAGTCAGAGGTTGCTGTGAGCTGTGATGCCAGGGCACTCTACCCAGGGTGACAGCTTGAGGCTCTGTCTCAAAAAAAGGAACCATTAGATATGCAGAAATATTTGAATTACTGATATCATTCATTTATATCAGCCTGACTGTGGTACTGGTTTTGTTATAATTTTCTTGTCTTCTTGATATTGAATTCTTTTAGTATTAAACATATATGATAGGCACTATTTCTCCAGAATGTAATATATTTTTATAAAGCAAATGCTTAGGTTGTCTTCATTTGAACCGTTAACACTTTTTAGCCAGTCACTCAATCTCTACAGATTGTATGTTTATACAACTGTAAATAGTTCTGACTTTATACAAGGCCTTTTTTTTTTTTTTTTTTTTTTTGAGACGGAGCCTCAAGCTATCCCCCTGGTTAGAGTGCCATGGCATCATAGCTCATAGCAACCTCCAACTCCTGGGCTCAAGCGAGTCTCCTGCCTCCACCTCCCAAGTAGCTGGGACCACAGGCGCCCGCCACAACGCCCGGCCATTTTTTTTGTTGCAGCCATCATTGTTGTTTGGCGGGCCTGGGCTGGGGATTCGAACCTGCCACCTTAGGTGTACGTGGCTGGCGCCTTAGCCACTTGAGCCACAGGCGCTGAGCCGGAAATGACAGTTTTAAATGCACCCTTGAGATTGCTCTATCTTGGTTGCCCTTTAAAAATAGCCATTCTTCCTTGGTACCTGTGTCTCAAGCGGGTATGGCGACAGCCACATACACCTAAGTTGGTGGGTTCAAATCTCCAGCCCGGGCCCGCCAAACAACAATGATGGCTGCAACCAAAAAATGGCCAGGTGTTGTGGCGGGTGCCTGTGGTCCCAGCTACTTGGGAGGCAGAGGCAGGAGACTCGCTTGAGCCCAGGAGTTGGAGGTTGCTGTGAGCTGTGATGCCATGGCACTCTGCCCCAGGGGGATAGCTTGAGGCTCCGTCTCAAAAAAAAAAAAAAACTGTCATTTCCTCCACACATCCCTAAAATTAAGATATTGGAATTTTGAGCAGTCCTGTGATTCAAAGGAGTAGAGCACCAGCCCCATATACTGGAGGTGGCAGATTCAAACCTGGCCCCAGCCAGGAACAGAAAAAAAGAAAAAGAAAAGTGGAAATTTCCACAAATTACTGTGAAGTAAAGACGGAGAAAAAAATTTTTGATAAATCTTTAAAGACATGATTTTTAAAGATACCCCATAATAGTCACTTAACAGGATCACTTAAACACAAGAGTTTGAGTTTGCTGTATGCTGTGACACCACAGTACTCTAACAAAAGTGACAT
>CAUYQV010139887.1:0-33857 GCA_963574575.1 Galagoides demidoff | reverse complement strand
CCCATATCTTCCTTTAAGTATTTTTTTTTTTTTTGAGACAGAGCCTCAAGCTATCCCCCTGGGTAGAGTGCCATGGCATCACAGCTCATAGCAACCTCCAACTCCTGGGCTCAAGTGAGTCTCCTGCCTCCTCCTCCCAAGTAGCTGGGACCACAGGTGCCCGCCACAACGCCTGGCCATTTTTTTTGGTTGCAGCCATCATTGTTGTTTGGCGGGCCCAGGCTAGGGATTCGAACCTGCCACCTTAGGTGTACGTGGCTGGCGCCTTAGCTGATTGAGCCACAGGCGCCGAGCCCCTTTAAGTATTTTTGATTGGTATTTCTCTCAGTCCATATAGGCTGCTGTAACAGAGCCCAGTAAACTGGGTGGCTTACAAACAACAGACACATTTTTCTCACAGTTGTGGAGCAAGAAACCCAAGACCAAGGCAGACTCAGTGTGCAATGAGGGCCAAACTTTCTAGTTCACAGAGCAGTGCACCCTCAAGAGTGAGTGGTTCTCTTTTCTCTGAGGTCTCTTTTGTGAAAGTGCTGATCCCATCCCATCCCATTCTGTCTCCTAATACCATCACCTTGAGGGCTAGGTTTCAAAGTAGGAATTTGTCGGGGGGATGTGAACATTGAAATCATAGTAATGATTGGCTCTATCTACAAAGATAACTGAAATTTCAGAATCAACATTGTTACCCCGCCCCCCCCCCTTTTTGGGGGGCAGTTTTTGGCCAGGGCTGGGTTTGACCCCGCCATCTCCAGCATATGGGGCCAGTGCCCTAATCCTTTGAGCCACAGGTGCTGCCACCCACTTATATTTTTATTCTGTATGGAATAATGGACTTTAATGTTGGGAAGAGAACTAGCTGTAATCTGGTTTACTTTCTTAGGGTAATAACTGCAGTACCTCTTGTTAGAACCGTGTTATGTGTGTGACTATAGGGTGTGCTCTGTGCTGTTTTTAGACATCCCTCCTGAAAATATATGGGTAAGTCAAGTCTGATTTTACATGTCTTAGGGGACTTCTTATTAAAACCACAAGTCTTGGGAGTTCTATATTTGACTATAAGGCAGGAAAAAAGCAATCAATCTGACTACGTCTATATTTAGGATCTTGCAGTGGAAAGTTCGGGCACTGGCACTTGCCAGTCGGACACTGGACAGTCTGATGCCTTGCTGCTTGACCTGTCTTAAGGCCATCAAGTGGGAGCAAATGCCTAGTCTCACATCTGTGGTCTGTGGTTATCCCACCTGTGCTGGGACAGACTCCCTATGGACCACTGTCTCTCAGTACCCCTGTTTCTCCCATACCGGAATGAAGTTGTCTTCATTACTCCTCTTTAGGCGAGCCTCAGTCTCTTCACCCATCTCTCATGTGATGGTTTTTCTGTTCTGTTCCACCTTCTGGTGAGCCGAGCCATGTGGTGGGACATGGGCCATCAGACTGCTTTCTTCCTCTGTGCGTGTCTCATTACATTGTTGACACAAGGCAGACTTCTGTCCTTTGAGACCTTGTGGACTTGGTCCAGGGCCAGACTATATAATCTCTGTGCCACCCACATATCCTCAGACCCTGCTCATTCAAAAGAAGGAGCTGACATTCCCTTCTTTTTCAGGAAATGCTAGCCTAAGTGTATAACAAGGGAGTTCATCACAGCATTAATTATACCGGCCAAAAAACTATCAGCAGTCCTAATAAAATGGGAGAATCTCTAAATGATTATGCATCCTTTTGACAGACTGAAGTATTCTCTTCCTTATGGTGTTAAAAGACTAATGGCACGGGGAAATTCTTCTAGCCTAATGTTGTTAAAAAAGGATGCAGAATTGTTGATGATAGCCTAATTTGGTATTGGAGACGGTTATAGACATAACAGTAAGATAAGGAGAATGTATCAGACTGTTAATAGAGGATATTGTTGTATTCAGAATACAGGCAGTCTTTTCTGTATGGTTTTCTATATCTGCAAAATTATAACTAGTATTTATAATTAGGACAAAATAAATAACAAACCGTGCACATTCTTCTTTTAGTTTTAATCTTTGTTTTTGGCATATCCAACAGCCTCCCTTGGACAAGTGTGTCTTGTTTGTATGACTCAGTATTAACTGTCATATCCTTTGTGTTGGGTAAAGATTTTATCCAGGTGAGATCAAGATTTTGGCCCATCAGCCTATCACCAGAAGTACTCCAGATGGACTTAACATTCCCTAATTTTACTCTTTTGGAGGTCTGCCTTTATTTTAGCAAAGTGAGCATTTTGGAACATCTATCAAGTGGGATCACTGGGGGATTTGGTGCCTGCAGGCTGCCCATCTGCCTGGAGCAGGGTATCAGTGGGATCCTGGCTGTTCTCTGTCCACTGAGGAATGGGGGGGGGGGGGGGCTGTGAGTCTGTCTGAGCCTCACTTAACCCATCGAGTGAGGACCACAGTGCTCACCTCTGAGGGTGGTAGGAGTCTGTAAATAAGCTAATAGAAAATGTCTGGTAGCAGCATGATTCCTGATCTCCTCCTTCTCCTCACATCCCTGAGGTCAGCAGGCATGACTGTAATGAAGTGTTCTCTCCTGCTCTCCATGGAAAGGAACAGTCATTTCAGGAGTACGGAAAACTCCTGGGGATGTGAGTTCATATGTAAATGCTAGTAGAATTCTCATTTGTGAGGTCTCAGAACAAACAAACTAAAAAGAAGACAGTCTTTTCTAGAAACTAGCCAGGTGGGGAGGTCTGAATTACTCCTAACCTACTGGTGAACCTGAACATCATCCTGAGAAGAACCCTGGCTTCACTGACCAATCTTTGGACCATGCAGAGATATCTGGAAACCCCATCCTGCCTGGCTCTGTCTGCACTGGGGCTGAATTGGGGGCACCTGTTGGAGATGTCCCATTTATTTGGCAGAAAGTTGATAATAGTTCAACATGTGTTTTTGAGGAAAGGTCTTGAGGCATGGACTGAACTACGGTTTTCTGCAATCCAAAGTTATGTTAATTTTCCCCCAAATAAGGGGCACATTGATTGCTCATTGATCTCACATTAGGAATGCCCATCATGTGAATAAAGCTGCTTTCCTCCCCTTTTTAAAACTGTCCCCCCCATTCCCTGGGGGGTAATTAAATAACATAGACCATTAGCCATCATTTATTTAGCTTCTGGTATTTCTGAGTGAGTTGTGGATCCTTTTTCTTAGTAACTAAGGTAGCCAGGTCAACAATCAGTACAAACAGTATTTACGTGGTGGACAAGCTTACCCCGCTGTGTAAGAGGCCATGTCTTCAAGATTTTAACTGTTTGCTTAGAATGACTTGGCATCCCCAGTGTCCTCTGGGAAACCCAAATTCCCTTTGTCAGTCTCTGTTCTCTGCCCTGGACTCTATCCACTTGGTTCACAAATAGAGTTGTGGTTTGCCAAGACAGCAATGACGAGAATGAGCCCTGAGATGGGGCTTGCTAGCAGCAGCCCCCTTCTCTTCCTGCCTTCATGTATGGACCAGGGCACAGGACAGAGGGACGAGGAACATCTCCCTTTTAGTCACATGTCTGTGCTCATAGCCGACCTGCCAGTGGATCTCAAGGATTGCGTCTACAAACCTGAAGTTAGGGGCTTTATGTCATTTTCAGAGTGAGGAAGCAGACCTTGGATGTTTGTACATGGGCCTGGGCCATGTCAAGTGTTGCAGCCTGAGCTTGAACTTGGGTCTTTGGCACTGGCACCCTGCCCTCTGCACAGTATATAATGTTGGGTTTAGTTTGGCTTTGTTATTCTTCCCTAGTAGTGAAAATGGTTTTGAAGCTAAAATTTAAAAAAAAAAAAAAAAACCAAACAAAAACCAGAAATGACTATTTCAGTCCAATATGTTATATGTATTAAATTGAAACAGGTTCATTATCATGGTTCTCAACTATTTAAATTGCCTTGGAGCCTCCCCCTACCCAGTATGATATGTTCCGGGGCCAGAGAGTGCCTCTCATTCCAGTTCCTAAAACATGATAACATAAGCAATTCAGAGATGACTTAATGATTAATTGAGACTTTTTTAAAGAAGCCAGTTGAAGTGGAAGGGGCTGTTTTCTCTTAGGAGTGTATGTGTGATCGTGTATGAGGTGAGTGAAGCTTGATAACTTTCTTTTATTAAGTGAGTTGTTTTCTGTAGGATAATTGTGCAGGAGAAAAGACAAAAAAGTTCTTTCCTTATAAATTTGTCTGCTTGGGAAATGTCCCTTGGCAAATTTCTTAACACAAAGTTATCTAGAAATGAGTTGAGGATATATACGATGTTAATAGTATATATGTGAATTTAGACTTAATTTTTACTTACACATAAGCATAAATTCTGCCAAATTAGTCAAAACAATGCACCAACTTAGGAAAATAGTTTGGTGCATAGCAGGATTGCAAATATTTGTTGCTTTAAAGGGAATCTAAGTGATATTAACATAATAGTACGTGAGTGCCAGCAGGCCTTTCTTTTTGCTTGGATTTTGGCAGGGTACTTGTTGGAAGCTCAGCACTACCTGTGTTTTCTCTGTAAAGAAAGCCTGGCATATGCAGTGCGCTGTGCTGACCAACCTTTATATTCTCTATGAAGTGTGACAGTGGAAAGTTCTAACAGGTGACACATTATGTCTAGATCCTTCTGTTGACTGTTGTTACAGCCCTGGGGCAAGTCCCTCAGCCTGGCTGGGGACCACTGTCCTCGCGTGGAATATGAGGATGTTGTAGCCACCTATGTGGTAGTGGTTAGAGCATTTGGGGGAAGTTTTGGGGCTGGGGAGCAGGCCTGCATTGTGTGAGAACAACCCCAGTGTCATCTGTGTCACACAGTGTGTTTCCCAGTACAGGGTCAGCCAACCCATTTCCCCTCCTATACAGAATAGTGAGGCAGCAGGGCTGGGCCAGCAGCCGTGTCTGCCCTGGAGAGGTGAGGAGGAAGAGTGCGTGAGCCTGAACAGATGCAAGACCTCCAAGCCACAGACCAGACTTTCAGCACAGAATTCTGTAGATTTTAAACTCCTACTTGAGCTAATGGTGATTCTGCCTTCTTTTCTTTTTTTCCTTCTGTGACAAAAGAAGTCTACCTAGGTGGTGAAACATGGCACCGTTTATTTATGTGACATTTTTATGGTTTACAGACTAGGCCACTGATTCTTGCTTGCAATTGCCCATTGTACGGAGGTTCATGGGTGTTCGGGGCCAGCAAAAGCTGGTCAGTGGGTGAAGGAGCTTGAGCTCAAACCATCCTTCTGGCCCAGGTTTCCATTGTACCATGAAGATTCTCTCCTAACTTGAGCCTTTCAGTTTCTTTCTCTTTTTTTTGCAGTTTTTGGCTGGGGCTGGGTTTGAACCCGCCACTTCTGGCGAATGGGGTCAGCACACTACTCTTGAGCCACAGGCACCACCCTTACTTTCTTATTTTTAAAGCTGTGTTTAATTCTTACTACATTTCTTTTTATTGTTGTGGGGCTTGCTTGTGTTTGCCCATCTCCCTTAGTGGTGGGGGATCTGCTTTTAGCATAAATGTACCTAATGTGCTTGCTTGGGGGACACAAGGATTTTCCAGGGAGCAGTCAAATAGCCCAACTGGGACAGACAGAGGTTTTTAACGAGAAATATTTAAGCTATTAAACGTCCAAACACAACAATGACATCTTTGTAATTATGTAAAATAGTGTCTGGAATCAAGTGAAACGTCTTTCCTTTTATACAAAATGGGATAAAAAGAGGCAGCTGCCTTTTGTGGATTTGTTTTTAGAGAGACGTTTTCATTGTATTTCATCCTGACGGTATGTTCTCAGTCATCATGTATCTGTGTCAAGTGAGTCCTCCACTTTGTACGTAGCCATTATGAATTGCAACTGTGTAAATAAAATCGATAGGCTTTTCCCGTGTTTTACTTTGAAAACTCTTCAAGGTGTAGGTTTTTAGGATTCCGTTCTTGCTCATGTTTTTGACTCGTGTCTTGGTCTTTCCTGTCGTTGAGATGAAAACACAGTAATGTTTGGGACCTTCATGTGAATTTAGGAGCCAAGATGTTTGTCACCTGTTTCCTGCTGCCAGTGCTAAATATCATAGAGGAAGCCACACTTACTCTGTAGTCAAATTTTTATATTTGTAGTTTAAATTCTCATCTCTCCCCTCCCACCACCAACACTACCACGAAGATCTGATTTTTGGCAAGAGGCAGCTTACAGTTACCCAAAGCTAGTAACTTCAAGTTTTTAAACACTTTATCTAAGGAATGGTCAGGTCTTGAGTAAATTAACATGTATAGAGTTGTGTATTTACTTTTCCAAGGCCTCTAAAAAAGCATTTCTTTTCATAGTTTGGATGAAGTAAATGGCAAAGCTGCTGACACTGTCAGCAGAAGGGATGTGAGGCTTTATGTCTTTGTCCTTAAGCATGTTCAGAGATGGTCTTTATTTTTTGGCCTTAGTTTTAGAGTTTTTGTTTTTCAAAATAAGATGTCATAGATTCTGTGATCCTCTGAAAGGAATCTAAGTCTACAGAAATAGAGGTGGACTGTGCCAGAAACGTAGTGGGTCACTCGAGGAGAAGTATCCCATGTCCTGCCCTGGCCAGACTGAATGAAGACCACTGCCGTATACTATTTATAGCAGCAATTTCAGTAGCACAGCTTAGGGACCAGGGTAGTGACAGCGGGGCTTCCCAGAGCATATCGTACAAGGCACATGGAAACTGGTTTAGGACCAGGTTTGGAGCCTGTGGTATAGTAGATTCTTTGACAAAAAGAGGGGTGATGATTGAGAGGGATCATAGAGTGTCTTTGTAGTTCCAGGGGGCAGAATCAAGATTAGGTAGGGGTTAGAAGGGAGCATTTCAGTTCCCTGCAAGGAGTAACTTTGTAGCGCCATGTCCTTGAGTATGGATCAAGTGCATTAGGAAATGTGTGCCTGCCCCAGGAAGAAGACAAGGGGCCAGGAGTCACAGAGGGCTCCCGCCTGGCGCAAGGTGGTGGGCTTCTGCTGTGACTCAGCCGGGGATGTCCTTGGATACAGGGATCACAGCTCAGGGTCAGGGTTTGCTCCTGGCATGTCCCTGGCTTCTAATAAATGTGTTAATATGCGGGTTGGAAACAACTCAGGTGACAGGGATAATTAGGTCTTCTGATGTTGAAGAAGAAATGAGTTGAAAGGCATGGCACATTAATCTTAATGTTTAGGTTTGTACTTTATTATAAGAAACAGATAACAGTGAAAGTGGGGAAATCTCGTCAACACTAGTTTCCAGATTTCTGTCCAAGTTCACAGACTTGGGTTTACTGGCAATTTCCAAACGGACAGGCTGGAAATTGATGAAAGCGGCTTGTTTTGACCTTCTAACTCATGACCACATAAAGGGAATAAGTAGTACACATTGAAAGAGTAAGTATAAAAACACTGGCTTCATCTCATAAACTTTATTATTGGTGTTTTATCCTAGCAGCTGTTTCAGAGTGCTGTCTTAAGTTCACGTGACTGCCCAGGCTTAACACAAATGTGTGCCGGGGAAAAACAGATTGAGGAAACTCTTGATTACTAATGTTTTATTTTCTTTCTAATAGCTTTCATTGTCATCCAGTGGCTCAGTGCAGTTGATAGAGGATGTGCCAAGAAATAAAATAATAGAAGTGAGAAATAGGCTTGGAGAAGTTGTGTGTGTGTGTGTAATTGGTTTCTGGCTCATTTTATTTCTGAGAACCATCAGAGTTGAAGATTTCCAACAGGTGATGCTGCAGGCATTTAACTTGGCTGTGAAGCAGTTATTCTCCTTGGCCTTATGGCTAGCTGGGAATAAAGATAACTAGATCACTCAGGTGGCTTGCATAAGGAATCTTAGCAGGCTGGCCTGATAGCTTCCTTCCTCTTGTAAGCTGTGGATAACTCAAATAAGAAAAATATTTTTGAAAAAAAATTTTTTAAAAGCAAGGGGGTTGTTAAGATGCATAAACATCTCAGGATTTTTATTTCTCCCATTGAGGGTTGAGCCTCAGGGTGGCACCTTGCAGAGGCAACGTGTCCTTTAAACAATCCAGTGAATCAAGGTAGATGGGCCTGCCTGAAGGAAGGGCCTTCTCTCTGCTCTAAGCCCCTCAGTCCCTAGCTGGGCCTGACTTGTGGTCCCACAAGTGCCAGAGTGTGCACTAACTTGACTTATGTACACAGAGTCCCCAAGTTACAGACATCCAACTTAACATACAGCTCACAGGGATGAATGGGGGCTATTACAGGTAATAGGTAAATGTACCTGCTGCAGTTTAACATACAAATTCAACTTAAGAACAAACCTACAGACCCTATCTTGTTCATAACCCAGCGACCCTGTATGTTCAGCTGTGTGTTGAAAATATTCCGTGTCTCTGGGGACGGAGAAATCCTCTCCCAGTTGTGAGTTGCATATTGATTCAGACCTTAATTCACGTTGACTCCTTTAAAACCTAATCTCGATTCTGCCCAAGTATTTGTAGATGACTGAACATATGAAAACAGTACAGAGGGAAGCCCTCTCATGAATTTTAATTCGGTTTTTGGTCTTACACTTGAAACTCCTGTAATGAAAAGGTGGGAACTAAAACAGTAGCTGCCCTTTGGGGATGCATTAAGGGTTGTGATGGTTGTGACAGTCCTGTTGCCAGATTGAAGTTGGAGTGGAGAGTGCTTATATGTGACATGCCCCTCCCCCGCCCAGCCCAGTGTGCCTGCCGAGTCATTAGATGTCATTTCATAGCACTGTCACAGAGCGCAGGAGCTGGGTTCAGAAAGAGGAGGCGAATGTTATGATGTGACTTCAGTTCCTCTGAGCACCTGCCATTTGTTAGAGTGGGGTGGAAGCTTGTGGGCCTTGAAGAGAGTTCACAAGGTTTAATTTGACTGTGATGTTGGGCTCATTATGAATTGGCAATCTTGGGTCGTGTTTTTTTCCCTCTGCCTTGGCTGGCGGCAGCATTACAGAAAGGCCTTTCTGAAAGCCCCAGCTTGATTTCACTATCAACCACTTAACCACGATATTAATTTTTTTCAGTTGCTGAACTTTTAAGATTTTAAATTACCTTAGAAGTTGGAAAATAGTTCCATTGCAGAACCAAAACAGTTTGATAATTAAGAAACGTGTCTTTGGGTAACTAAATTCTTCGGCATTGGAAAATGCCCTCCTCTCCCCATCCCTTACCCTCACTGGTAGAGAAAACTGGATTGATTATTCCTCATAGTATTTTTCATAGGAAATAATGTTACCAGTAAATTATGGATTTCAAAAAAATTATTCTTTAGAATTTTAATGAGAATTCAGCTGACATAACACACTTTTGGCACAGTTGCCTGTGTGTGACATGTTACATTATGAAAGTTTTGATCAGTGCCTTTTGTTCTGAGTAAAGAAAAAGAAAACCTGGACCTAGGATGTCCCCTCTGGCCTAGGATGTCCCCTCTGGCCCAGTCTGGTACTTTGCAGGATTGGGGAGCTTTCTCTACAGAACACAGTTTTAGAGTGGCTTCACCTTAGAAGCTGTTTATATTTCACTGTGCTGGTTGGTTGTTGTTGTTGTTAAGTTTTAGTGCCAGGTTTGTGGAATAAAGTGCTTTCTTCAATGCTGAAACTACATCATCTACAGGTAAAAGCGCACCTCGTGAGAATTTCCCCTTGGTAGAATTTTCTTGCGTTCATGTAAAATTGCCTTCTAAGTTAAAAATTGGATCTCCCTCCTTAGTATTAAGAGCTTTTTTATTTTAAATAAAGAGCAGTTTTATTGACAAAGTACCGACATTTATGGTTGTCGGACACTTTGCAGATAAAAAAGTAAAACATTTATACTTGAACGTACCTTTCTTATAGAACAGAAATGTGAAGGTAAGTTGCCTTTGTGACAGGTTGACTTATGTTAGAATGGGAGGAACCCTGTGGGATTACAGGAGTGAGAATGGAGGGGCATGGGTTTTGAGAACTCCCTGCCCCGTGAGCATCTACACCTTTGGAAGAGCGTACCTGTGGTTGCTTTTGCCGTCGTGGTAGTCTGTGCTCTGGGTGAGACTGCAGGACAGAAGTCAGCAAATTGGTGCTAAAGGGAATCAGAGCCTTCATTCTGGCACTGACCAGTGCCACCATGGGGTGGTCTGGCTGCTACTCTTTAAGTTGGTCACCCAGACCCCATTCATTTGTTCTTGTAGGTCCTCATGAGACCAACCAAAGGTGACAGTCCTTACAGTTAAACTAGGGATAGAGGTATTTCTTCATGTGAGCAATCATCTTTGAAATGTATATCCTTACTCCATTAACAGATTAAAAGTGCTCTTTTAAGGTACAGGAGATGGGATGTCTTTCAAAATATTTTAAATAGAATTTTTGCCATATAATCTTAATAACCATATGCTACTTTGTATCTGTTGTTGCAGGGTGAATGTTCACCATTCGTTTTAGTCTTACAGATTCAAGGAGTAAGAACTATATTTGCTTCTCAAAAATGAAACTGGTTTTTAAAAAAACAAATAATGGTAGTTACTATGTTAGAGTAGCCCAGACAGATCAGTGTCCTTTGTAATTTGGGTAGCTCACCTGCTAATCCATAGCTATTGCCAGTTAGTTGAAGTGTGTGCTACACTTGGTCTAAACCATTATCTTTGGTTAGTGCAACTCTCCTGACTCTTAATTGTTTTCTGAAGACACGGGTCAGGGCTCCAGGGCATCTGCAGAGTTTCTTCCCCTGTGTATAGTGTTTCTCAGTCTGATCCCGGGACTTAGGCAATCTCCTCTGCCTCCCACCAACACCACCTGTCTTTTGTGTGTCCCTGCCAGACCTCGTGGATATGTTTATATCTAGAACATTTATTGAAGCAAGTTAGCAGTTAGCTGTTGAACTTGTCTTTCCATAGAAGAAATGGGCCATCTGTTTATCCACTTCCCTCCAAAACAGCTGGGCATTTATATCTCTAAGATGGACAAGTTGAATGTTTCCCCTTATCTGCTGGCCAGGTCAGTGCACTCACTAGGTGTAGTTCTGATAAGGTGACTGGCTCCTTTGATGGTGCTTCGAGTTGCCAGCACAACATGAGCCAGATGGAACTTTCTAACCCACAGATATAAGTCAGGGTATTAAGTACAATTCAGTAGATGTCACTGCGTTCTGGGAGCGATTAACAAGGGGGAGTTATTTTTGTTTTGTGTTACAAGAAGTAAAAAATGTAAATACTCTTGTCTGAGAAAAATTGAACAGTTGGCTGAAATTAATCCACAAAAACTTGAGCCCCTTGGGAGCAGGGCATGGCCTCCTTCTGTGCTGTACCCAGACTATCTCCTAGAACATCTGGCTTGTAGACGTGAATAGATTAGTGAATATCTTGATTTGTTAAACATGAAATAACTTGGCCAGCAGTTTTTACCAGTCAGCCAACTTTTAAAAACATCAATCTGTATTTCACTGATTTCCTTTTGATAATTGGCATTGTCTTTGCTTCTGACTCTGGGGTTAAAGACAGTTTTCTCTGTCAACCGTGTGTGTTAAGAAACAGGTGGGGCTCTGAAGCCCCGGAGAGGTGGGTGATGGTGGCCTGTTAGCAAGCACATGAGGTCCTGCTTGGTGGACATTAACCCGTGTACGTAGGTAGGTACCCGTCTCCCTCCGGGGCCTTGAGGAAGATTGCAGGAGACCCTCATGTAGTCAGCACTCAAGCAAAAGACCCTTTCTCTGTCCGTAAGGATGAGCTAACTTTTTAAAAGCTTCTGAGTCAGGGTAGGAGCCCTTGATTGCTGATAGTGTAATGGGAGCAGTAATGATTGGGACCTGTGACAGAGTAAATCCTTACAGGGCTGTAAACTCCGGAAAAGGAAATCAACTGTGACACCGTGATCACCTGGCTTCACATCTACCCAGAAATTTTGTTTTCTGTCATTTTAGTTCAAAATGAAATAGACTTTTGCAGGTTAACATTAGGATTATTTGAGCAACAAAGGTGCAGCCAAAGGAATTTTTTATGTGATTGGATGTATATGCAGGGGCTGTGCCAGGCTTACTGTAGTGCTCCCCTGCCCCAATCAGCCTTTCTTCTCCACCAGGGCTGTTTTTGGCATCTTTCCCTCTGGCTTATTCAGAGTGCAGGTAACTCTGGGGCGGGATTTCTATGTGCCCCCCACCTGTCCACCCCAACCCTTAGGGTTCCTGCTGGTCCCTGCCTCTTTCAGGCTCTCATCTTTGTGTTACTGTTGATAAATTCACTTAGATGGGGCTTGGGGGACAGAGAAGATGAGGCAAGAGTTTTGAGAAGAACTGGGGAAAGCTCTTTGAAGTGTAGAGGTATGAATCAACATCATGTTTACTGATGTTTTACAAAAATACAAAATAGAAAGCTATATTCGTGGTATTTTGAAGTCCAGTTACAGGTTTTTGCATATTTTGCTCTGGTTAAAACATAACGTGTTAAATCATGCCCCCTTTCACAGTTAGGTAACGCGAGGCGCGTGTGAATGGCAGTCGAAATCTAGGAATCTTAGGTCTTAACATGTACTGTTCACCCCAGACTGTGATGCTTTTCCCTACATGGAGAATATTATCTTCCTGATGCATAATGGATCTCCACACAACTGACATTTGTGTTTTCCTTCACTTTTGGCTGCCACCAGGCTTATAATGGTCTCATTAGCAAACAGATGAATATCCTGGGTGTGAGTGTTAATGACAGCCTAATGAAGGGGGATCCTCCCTCTTTTTTCTTCTTTCAAAAATGCCATTGCTCTTAGATCTAAAACATTTCCTCTCCCCATGTGCTGTTTGCAGACTTGAACCCATCTTTATTGGCTGCACTAATATTGAGATAAAACATGCAATTACACTTTTATTTGGCCCTTTGGTAGCACTGCTAAAGCCTGGCTGTCTGGAACACTGTACCCACTCCCAAGGGAACCCGGTTTCTCAGGGTTTTGTTTATTTTGCTTTGCATGGGACAGCCATGTCATCTCATATTCCTGGGTGATACTTGAAATTTTTCTGGTGGTAAAATTAATGGGGTTATTTTGCTAACAGACTAAATTGTTATGTTCTAATGGCACATGAATTTTATGTCCACCCTGTACATTTCAAGGATGTTTCTTAGGGGATATTTACTGTGCCTTTTTTTTTTTTTTTTTTTTGCTGAGTGCTTTCTCAAAATGGAAGCGTTGTATGAATGGGCTTTGATGTTTTTAAATCTTGGAATTTGGAATCTCCAGTTTGAAAAGGGAAATGATATTGTACTGCTTGTTCTTTTCACCAAAGTTACATACGTGGTCAACTCTGCCACTGTAATCCTCAATCCATCGTGGTAGTTCTTGAAGTTAGGGAGCCTCCAGAAACAACAGAGTGTGTGAGACGGGCTTGCTTCTAGAAACTCACCTTTGGAACTCTCTCAGTGATCCATGGACCACAAAGTGATTTCCATTTTGTTTTTTCTAATGCAGCTTCCATGAGGCAGTCTCAGGCCGAACCTGCAGATTTGCGCCCGGAGATGTGGATCGCCCAAGAGTTGCGGCGTATTGGAGACGAGTTTAACGCTTACTACCCAACGAGGGTAATGATCTCCTCTTTACTCCGTTTTCTCCTCACACCCACCCTTCCACCCCAGATTTTTCAAAAAGAGAAAATGATTGATCATAACTACACGCTAGTCCTGGAAATGGAGAAGTGAACAGTGTTGCCCATATGTGACCTTTCCATTGATGCTTCTTTCCTATTTTCTGTTTTATGACGGAATTTAAGGGGGTGGCTATTAAGTAAAATACAGTAGGAAGCAGCAGAAGAATTTTACATGCACAGATTTAAAACATTGATCCCAAAATAGGCTTTGAAATATTCCCATGTAAATATTATTAATAAAGTCTTCAGTCCATATAGGGTGTTTCTGCCCTCCCTTTAGGCAGTTTGGTGAAAGTTAGAGAAATTTTAACATTTCTGTCACCCCTCAGCCTAACAGAGCAATGCTAGTACTGAAATAAAGGACGGTCCTGTGACCTGCGGGGTAGAGCAGGGAGCCATTCCCCCTCTCAGAGTCCATTGTTGTCCTTGGACATTTATTTATTGAAATATATTAGGAAACTGCTAATTAGTAGCCTCAGATTTAGTGTGCAAGAATTTGAAATAGGGTAGTTGAGCGCTACTCAAGTTTTGAGCTTTGTTTTTGGTTTATTTTGCTTGGTAGGTATATATTTTGAAATGTGTAGACTTTAACTTGGAGTTAGGGTCATTAGCACCTGTGACTGCTTCCTCTGTGGGGTACGCTACCAAGTGGGTGATATGATGTTATTTAGACTTGTTCACAAATTTGTTAACACCTCATATGAAGATACCTTGGTAGATTTTTTTTTTTTCCAAAAGGAAGACACACAGTTGTTAACGTCACTGACTCTTGTTTTGTCATTTCTAGCTCTTTTTTTCCTGAATATTATTGTTTCCTATAAGTACTTACTTAAGATTAAAAATAGAGAGAAGTCATGCTTAGGGTATACCAGTGTTTACATATTTCACTTTAAGATGTTGGTCTTTTTTCCAGCTTATTGGCTCAGTAAATGATACTCCTTGCTAATTGCTTTGTATCCTTATTTTCCTGTCTATATACAATGCGTTTTAAGCTTCTTTTAGACAAATAGACATTTTCCCGTGACAAGGAAGTCTTTCAGTTCTTCACTACAGAGTCTCTATAAGGGAGTCAGGAAACTTTGTGGTAATCCATCCGATCTCCTTTCTGCCTTCCTGTGGGGAGGGTGGGGTGTGTGTGTTTGCTGGGAAGTGTGCTGTAGTAGTGATTCTGTCACCACATGGGAAACATCACAGTGATGAATGAGCTTAGGAATTTCTTATGATACTGTCTTTAGCTGGCAAAATCCTGGTATCCTCTACCTGACACAGACCAGTTCATAGAACATAAATTTCTTATTGGCATTGATCTGAAATAGTCATTTTTTTTTCTTTTGAAAGTTGGTTGATTTTTATCATTTGTTACCAAGTACCGTTCCTCTGCCTTAGTTTATCTAAAGGGATTTTGGTGTTCCTCTGTGTGACTGAACTTGGCTTTCCTGATGAGAAGCAGGGCTACTATGTGTTCAGGATAGAGGTAGGAAGGAAAGAGGTCCTTTAGGAGGATAGGTGTATATATCTTGAGTCCTGATTCTGGGGTTGTATATAGAATCCTGCAGGACAGGGCATTTCTGATGGGCTTGGAGACCTCTCAGCCCAGGCCATGAACTGACCATCCTGCTGGCCTGTCTTCTTCTCTGGTCTGGAGGGAGCTTTGTGGGTGCCCTTGGAGCTGGATCTGCCTTAGATGGGGCTGCCTGAGAGGGATGAGGTGCTAGGCCCTGATGCCCACATATTGTATGCCAGGAGCCCTGGACACTGAGGCGAGCCAGCACAGTGTTCCCCTCTCAGTGCTTATATCAGAACCTTTGGCCACGGAGTGGTTATGTTTAAGGATACTTGGTAAAATTTCTATTTAAACCATGAAGTTGGAATGAATGACCCCACAGGTTTTCTTGTGGGCCTGCCCAGAAGTTCCTCCACAGTGGCCGTGTGTGGTCAGTGATAAGACCTGGGCAAAGAATGGCGTGGGGATTGGGCACATTTAAGACCCTGGCTATCCCCTCATGAATGCTGTCACATGTTGAATAGTTTGTCATATGCAAGACAAAGGTAGGTTGTTGAGTGGTCTTTGTACCTTGCCTCTCCATCAAGTATGAGATAGAGGCATGTACCAAGTTCATAGCCTGCCTTCCCTCCTCATCTCCCAGTGTTATTTCATGGTAGAACATTTACGAGTGTATGTTTAAGATGGTTGTGTCTTTTTAAAGCAAGATTTGACTTAAGTACTCTTCACACTTTTGGTAAAACAAATTTGTTAGTCTCATTACACTATTTGTAGGATTTTGTTATTTTGCATTTTGTTTTGTGTATCTTTAAAAAAATCCAATGCAAAAATGCATTCGCTAATAATAATTAAAGGGCTTTTGCCTTTTTGATAGGCTGAGCTATTGGGGGGAAGGAGTAGGGGTAGATTCTAGATTATAACCTAATTTTCCTAAATTGAAGGTAAATATATTCTTCAGATTTTATAATATGAAATATAATTTTATAATCCAATTGAAAACACTGGATGAAACTCTGGATAATGACACAGGGACCTCTAAGACCTCCAAAGTCACAGGTGGATGCTATCTTGGTAATTGTTAGCATAAGAGCAGTCCACTGTAATCACATTAATGGTTCCTTGTTGAAAACTGGGGACAGATATCTAGGGAGGAAAAGAGGGCCAGTCTGGAAAATAATGAGTTAAAATCATGTGCTGTCTTCATGAGGGAATTATCACCTCTTGGTGAGCTCGAGTACATTGCTGTACTGCTTTAGGACGGATGTTAGCCTTTTAAATATTTACTGTCTTTATTTGTTTGCTTAAACTGATAACAATACCTTTTCTAAAGTGTTAGTCTTCTGTTACCATGAGCCTTGCAAAGCCTGACAGGGTATTTTCCCGTTTTTCCATTAGAGAAATAGAGGAAGTTGTCGTGTAGTTGTCATGTATTCAGTCCACTTAAGGGCAGTGGGGAAGCGTGTGACACGGAGCCCTGGAGGCTGAGTCCTTGAAGGAGGAGGTGAGAGGCACAGGTGAGCCCCAGTCTCCGTGCACGTCCCCTTCTCTTCCGATTTAGCCTTCCTCTCCCAGGTGGCCCACCCCCTCTGTTCATTTGGAGTTTTACTAAAACAAGTTACATGGACTTTGGACAACTTTGGGTTTTGAAATAGTTTCAGACTCAAGTAAACGTTGCAAGAAGGGTATAAAGAACCACCCTGTTATGTCTGCCATGTGTGTTTTAAGGTTCTCCCTCTCCGTACGCGTGCCAGACAGTTTGAGAATACATTGCACACACGATGACCCTTTACCTACTCTTGAATACTTCAGTGTATATTTCCTAAGAATAGGAATATTATCTTACATAACTATAGTGTAATGGTCCAAATTAGGAAATTAATGGTATTACAAGTACTGTTACCTGATCTATGATATTATTCAGACTTTACCACTTGTCCTATCCATATCCTACTTAACAAAATTTCTTTTAAAAGTATTTTCTGGCCCAAGATCCAAAATTGAGGATTATGCATAGCATTGAGGTATTTTATCTCTTTGGTCCCGTTAACTTGGAGCTGCTCCTCATTGTTTTGTCTTTTGTGTCAGTGACATTTTTGAAGGGTCAGGGCAGTGGTAATTTTATGGGCTCCCTGAATTTGATCTGTCCTGTGTTTCTGCGTGATGATAATCAAGTTTTGCATTCTTGGTAGGAATGTTGCAGAAGTGGTGTGTCCTCCCCTTAGGAGGCACATGATGTCGGCCCTCAGCAGCACAGGCACCTGTGGAATGAGCGGTGGGATCAAGCCCTTAAAAGGCACTTGTTGCTCAATGAACTATGCCCACACGGTGTACTGAGTATCACAGCTCCTGTCTGCGGCTCTGCTCTGTGGCTGGGATGAGAGGTCTGGCAGTGGAACACGGGTAGCCCAGGGATGCCAGTAGGTCTGAAGGATAGAGAAGTTCTCTGGAAAGCTGAATCTTCATTTTGGAATTTATGAAGAAGGCAAACAGCCTGCCTTCAGCTGTGTGGCATAGCCTACCTACACCTTCCTTGAGTGCGTCAGCTTGACAGCCAGGTTTCTCTCTTCTGAATAGGCTTTGTCAGTTTCTTCGAACTGCGCACACGCTGGTTCATCTGCGGGCCAGCAGGCACAGGTCATGGTCTTCCGCCAGTATAGAACACAGGCTCTGCAGGGATGGTGTCTGCTCGGGTGGGAGTCTTGGTCATGGGCTGAGGTCTGTGGTCTGAGGCTTTGGAAAAGGTACAAGGCCCTTCAGAAGGTAAAATCATATTGTTCTTGGAGTAACTAAACCCCTTCTGCAGCTGACATCCCTCCCTATCACCCACTGTCCCTCAAACCAAAGCTGGGATCCTAGAACAATGATTGTCATCGATAAAAGCCTGCAGTGGCTTTCTAGGTGCTTTGCAGTCGGGCTGCCCACCTCTGTGTGCAGGTAGACTGCTCCTGGTCAGCAGTGACTTAAGTGTGTCCCAGCAGTGGGCAGGAGTAGACAGCTGCACTATAGAAGCAATACTGTATAGCAGTGTCTAGATGGGGCAAGAAATGAGTGTAAACCCTTTCATTGTTTGATCCGAAGATACAGTGTATCTCTGGTTTACACTGCCTGCTTCCTACCCTGTCCAGGGCATGTACAGGCATGAATTGACTGAAGTGCATGTAGACCAAAGTGTAGCCCTGAGTCAGACAAAGTAGAGTGGAAAAAAAAAAAAAAAGAGTAAAATGGCCTGCAGAGTGGTTTTGATGGAAATTTAGTTGAAGTGTCAATACATTAACTTTTTCCTGTGCTATATATGAACTTGCAATCTTTTTATATACTCTTCCTTTCTAAGAAGTGAAATGCCCACTGCTGTCTCATTCTTGTTTTTATAAGTGATAGTCATTCTTCTATCATAAAGAACTTCCAAGGGTGAGGCCTTCAACTACAGCTTACTTGATAATCATGCAAAATGGAACACAAACCCAGGGATGTGTGTTCTTGGCATTCTTTGGAGGCCTTCGTTAATTGAATGTTGGAGTTTAATAAAATAAGCGGCTTTCTTTTCTGTCTGTGAAAAGAATAATGAAAAATGTGCATGTCAGATATTAAATGGAAACTAGACCTAATTCATAAAATGATACTTTACTCATAGGGGTTTATAGAATGGCAGTTTTCATAGCAAAAGCAATTGTAAATAGCTGGAAGAAATCAGTACCTGCCATTTCTCAATGACACAGTTTTCCGTAGAGGAGACAGGTCAGCGTTTTGGTGTTAAGGGCCTTCCACACCTGCCTCTTGCCAGGTCATTTCCACACTGCTCCAAGAAGGTGAGGAGCCCTTTGGTTCTTCTCTCAGACAGTGGGGAGAGCACATCGTTCAGATCACTTGACTCTCAGTTGCTGGCTTTGCCAAGGAGGGCTTTCTGCAACTTGTTGAGGACATAGCACTGTCACAGGAAAATACATCTCAGAGACATTCGAGGAGATTGGAGTCAGATCTATCCTTGAGGGGACCCACTTTATGGTCTGTCCCTTAGGGCTGTAGTGAAGATTAAAGATTAGAGACAAGCAAGGAAATGGCATTCATCATCATCCTAATTGTTTCCTTTTACTTTGGACTGTAACTGAACTGTTTCTCAATTGGTCTTTACCGCTTAGAAGAGGAGATGCCAGGAAGGCTGTTCACCAGTCTAACTTGTGAATACTCAAACTGTTTTCTAAACAAGCTGTGTATTCCACGCTATGGATCTGTGCTGTGTCTGTCCAGGCATGCACTGGAGTGTGTTTGAGTGCCTGGCAGGTGCCTACCCCTGCAGAGCTGCCTTGTGGTTGTGGGACATAGACCATTTACATGCAGCCAAGAGGAGAGGCACCTGCCTGGAGGGGACTTCAGGAGTGTAACTGGGGATTTTTTTTTTTTTAATCTCTTGAGGAGGAAATGAAGATCGCACACAAAGTAAGGCTTGGCCCTTCTGCACACATACAAAAATAATAAGCTTCTCATATCATCCTTCACTAGACTTCTACCAGCTGAACCAAAGCAGAGGTTTTAGTTGTGGTTAAAGTACGTTACGTCTCACTTATCTGAGGCTGGAGCATCTCGGAACAGTGTGTTCCTGTTCTGAAGCTAATATTTCATGGTGCCTCACACAGGGGCTGTAAGAACAGTTTCTGTCTTCTCTGTGGTTGGCCGTAGGACAGTGACAGATTTCAGAAGTGCCAGTCAGGAATTAGCATTTTCACCAGCAGCAGCACTGGAGTCTGGGGTCTGACAAGCAAGAAACCGGCCTAGCTGAGGTCTGTGCACCTCCTGGGGGGCATCGGTGGGCAGCCACCCTGACTGGGGAGCAGCCTGGGAAGAGATTCTTTGTCCCGACAAAAGCCTTCACTGTTTGAAATGATACAGTGAAAATAGAATAAAAGTTTGGTTCGTGCAAATGCAGTATATCTGTGACTTTTGAAGACTACGTTGTCACCAAAACAGGTGAGCTGTGGCGCTGTTAGGTTCGTGCTTTCCTGGTTTGGGGGTGGAGGCGCCATTAGCTCCCCTAATGCCCTCTCCCCAGCTGCTGTGACATCAGAGCACATTGGGCACAAGCTATGCAAATGCCGCTGTTGCTTTGGTGATAAATAGAAAGTGAATTTGGTCTTTGGGCAGTTTTTCAGCGGCATTAGTGTGACACCTGAAAACAGCAGTGATACTGAGCCAGCTCTGCACTGTGAGCTGAGCTGCTGTTTGTGTGTGGTTCTTGGGGCAAGTAGAGAGAGCACAGATCTTCTAAGGAGATCCACATTGTGGAGGGCGGTCTTCCATCAGATCACGGGGTCACTCCTGTTCCCCCCCCCCCCTTTGGTTATTCTAACACTCAGCACTGTCCCTGAAGACACCATGATGGCCCTCAGGTGTCCTTGGCTCATGGATGTCCTCCTAAGCTCTCTATCCCATGGTCCCCAGGGACCAGACATCATCTAGATAACATTGCGTCCTCGATTGCACAGACCCAGAGCAAGATCCCTCAGTCATGGTCCTGGTCTTGTAGTCAGATTTCAGATTCAGTCTCCCATAGCATCTTATCACTTAGAGATAAAGCTATTTTTTAAAAAATATTAAATCTGGAACATTTGGTCTTGAAATTCTCTAAGAAGCAAGTTTTTAATGAGTCAAATTCCTGAGTCTCAGAGTTCAGTAGGTGTACCTTGCTTTTTGATTTGTTTCTCAGTATTGGAATTGAGCTCATTTTGATAACAGTAATGAAGATGATGTCATATTTCCCTTGTTACTTTGACTGCCAGGACACTCTTACCTGAACCGTGGCTCTGTTGCAGTAAATCTCACCCCTAGTCTTAGAATAAGGGTCGTCTTGATGTCATTTCTGATCTCCCTTAAACTTTGTATGTTACATTGTACACATCTGTGTGTTTTGTGTTGTAAGAATTCCTTGCCTCCCTCAAGTGATTGCTGCTGAGTGTCCATTTGTATTATACTGATGGAGTCATTTGGCCCAGCAGGTTTGGGCCCTGCCTTAGGAGCATGTGGATTGCTGACCGTGTTCTTTACTTTGCTGATGTCCAAGCTTAGTCGGTGGAATCAGTTGGCGATTCTTGATCCTCATTTCATAAGCTCAGTCTGTGACCTCATTTAGCCTAAAACAAGGCTTTCCTCAGGTCTAAGGATTGATGGCCCTTTCCGGGCACAGTCAGGAGGAAGGGGAAGAGGCACTTGACTTTATCCTGCTTCAGGCATTTAGCTTTCAGGTCACCTCTTTCTATTTTGGGATCTTACATATTATGTTAGGTGATGGGTGTGGGTCCCAGGGTGCATGTCCTGGCCCTGTTCACTGTCTATGAAACAGCCTGGGCAGAGTTACATAGGCTCCTGGGGTGGTTGTGAAGACTGAAAATCATGTGCTAAGTTGTTTCACATAGTAGTGGCCTTCGGTGATAATTCTTCATTCCCAAGCTTAGACACACAAAATTCAACAGCCTGGTGTGTTCTGGGCTGCTTCATAGAGGCCAGACTCATCTCTGCCTGCAGGAGAGTGAAGCCAAGTCCAGAGCTGCATTCTGCATCCTGGAGGCCAGCCCAATCAGTTCTCTGGGGTCAAGGCCTCTTTTGTTTCCCAAGCACCTGCTTCCCTGAATGGAGCAAGAGAATATGTTTTTGCTATGATTGTTTGGGCACTAAAACATGATTAAATTTCCCAATACTTGACTGATGGCCCCAAACATAAATAGATGGTCCAGTGCTATGGCTGTGGTAGTGGCATATGGCCATGTTTAGTCACCCTGCAGCCCCATCCTCAGCCCCATGTGGCATAGCTCATGTCAGCAGTCATGGTTTCGAGCAGTGGTTCTCAACCTTCCTAGTGCCGTGGCCCTTTAATACAGTTCCTGTGGGTCTCGACCCACTGGTTGAGAACTGCTGGTTTAGAGCGTCCGTGTTCCCCTCCTGCACTTGGAGTTCCTCGTTACGTGTGGGCTACTCCAGCCCCTGGTGAGTCAGCAGGAACCCCAGACTGGGACTTTCCCTTGGCATGGCCCCTCCCCAGCTGACACCAAAGCAAGTCTTTGTTGTCTGGTGTCATATAAATGTATCAGGAACTATTCCAGAATTCCTTGCCACATGCTCTAGACTCCATCTCAAAGGGTATCTTTCCGATCTTTGGAGAAGAGTACCTAAATTTTTATCAGGGCAACTGGAGACTGAGTCCTACATGTTTCTACTTTGAGGGAAATCGTCTGTGGGAGCAATCTTGTGACATGCCGTAATTTCTTACTCTGGTTTGTGAGAACTCCGATGCTCCCTGTTGCCGAGCTGTCTGCCCCTCTCAGGTGCAGTGTTCTGGGGCTGCCGACCTTGCTCAGGTTGTGGTGTTGCAGGGTCCTTCCACCTCTTGTCCTCCTGAGTCATTCTCTTCTTCCTTCTAAGCTCAATACAGGGATTAGTCTTGGTGCTTCCCTGCCCTGGTACCCCACCCTCCTCTCTGGCCAATGCTTCTTTTTCTGTCATTTTATTTGCCTCTGTATGTCTCGGCCATATTAAGCTTGTTTGCCATCTTATGCTGGCGACAGCCCCCGCCTGCCAGACCTAGTTAGGTACACAGATATAGGCTGTGGAGTCCGGCCCTGGTCATGCAAGCTGGCAGCATGGCTGTCAGAGCCCCTGCCCAGAGAGGGGCAGGGACGGTCAGGAACCAGCTCCTAGAGGGAGACACAGAGCTGTGAAGGCTGGAGGATTGTCTGTGGACACATGGGGTGGCCCCCCTCCTGTAGCTCCTGATTGAGGCCATTGAGGTGAAGGTGCCTAGCAGAGTGGGGCCCTCCCCTTCTGGCACTGGCAAGGTTGTGTGCCTGTGAGCAAGGGGAGAGCTGTGTTTATGTCATGGTTATATGAGTTGCGCTCAGTTGCAAATTTGGTTTTTAAAAATAATTTTCTGCATCCAAATGAGTCATTGTAATGTATCTTTTAAAAGTATTTTTGCAATTTAGACTAAAATGGAGTTACCCAAGTCTGATCTAAGAAGTGCTAGTGAAAGACTTGATGATAGACAGGCATGAATGAATGCTAGACAGGCAGGAATGAAAAGGCACGTTGGTCTGCGAGGTCTGCTATCCACAGCAGCCTAGACTTAGGACTCACGTGACAGAAACTCACCTTCTTGCAGCTGTGGAGTCTGGAAGCCTGCTATCAGGCGTGGGCAGGGTTGGGTCCCCTGAGGCCGCTCTCCTTGACCGGCTTCTCCCAGTGTCTTCACGTGGTCTCTGCTCTATGTGTGTCTGAGTCCTAATCGTCTCTTCTTACAGGGACACCTTGGGTTAGGGCCCACCCCAGTGACCTCGTGTTCCCTCACTCTGCTTCTGTAGACCCATCTCCGAGTACAGGCGCATTCAGAAGTACTGGGCTCGGGACTGCAGCGTGTGATTTGGGGGGGCACAGTTGAGCACCTCACAGAATATTCAGAGGTTTCAGGGGGGGAGATGGAACTTCTTTCCTGATGATATTCATTTTAGTTGTGTTAATTTTTTTTAAATTCCTTATTAATACAAGGTGCAGATAATTAGGCTACATTGTGTTTGTTAGGTGAAGTGCAAGCTGTAGTTGAGCCCTTCACCCAGAAGGTGCGCCACACACCCATACGTTGTACCCACTAGGTGAGAGCTAGACTGCCGTTCCTGAGTAAGACATTAAACACAGCCATAAAGAAAAATCAGGGAAGGCAGTCTGCCTTTTGGAGTGACAGAACTTAAGTGCACCACTGATACCCAGATGCGTCTTCCACCTGATTAAGAACCACCGGAGCAGATGCAGGCTCCCAGGACACCGGTGGGGCAGCCCCGCAGACACAGCAGGTCTCAGGAGGGAGGGCCAGGTGTCCCTGCTGCTGCTCTGCTGCATTTATTGTCTTAGCCCCACTTCAGCACTGCAGATTATAGCACTTGGCTCAGCCTTACTGTCACACTTGCGTGTAACTGATGACTGCCCCACAGTGCAGCGATTTGTCACTTTCAAACTCTGTCTTGGATGTGCTGCTCTGGCCGGAACCCATGGGGTATGAGCTGATTTTGGCCTCCCACCAGTGCACTTCATCTTAAGGGACTGTCTCTAATTGCTTTGAACTTTCTCCTAACCGCTCACACCACCCCTAAACGCCTTGGTGTATGTAGGAGGTGAATTGTAGCAGCAGTACCTCTCCTGTCTGGATCGGAGGCAGATCTCCCACTCAAGCTGGTTGCACTGTCGGTGACCCTCAGGGTGCTAAGTGCTGGGTTCTGCATCCTCACCCTACACGGCTCTCGGCTGCCTGCCCCAGTTCAATGTCATCACACCCGGACGATAAGCCATGCCAATTTTTATGGCTGCAGGAATTAGAGGGCAGTGCGTCTGCCGGAAGTAGGAGCTGCCTGTCCTCCAGCTGCCTTCTGCAATACGGGCTGCACACTCCACGCCAGCAGCAGCCCCACCGGCTGTGCCAGCTGTCAGGGCTTTTGGGGCTGGCACAGCTCTTTGAATCAGTGGTAATGGCTTCCCCCGCTGAATGCTGTCCAAAAGCAATTGCTCGTCGGCTTAACAGCATGAGCCTTGTCGTCATGCCTGTGTCTGAGAGGGCAGGCGTCCCAGCGGCCCCAGACAGCTGTGGCATCTTCTCATTAGGTAGGGATTGGGCATTGTTTTTGCCAAAATTTCTTCTCTTCTCCCCCACCCCTCTCTGCCTGTCACTGAATACTACCTCTGAATCCTCTATAGTCGAGAAGAAAGCAAACCTCTGAGAAGCTTGCTAAAATTCTCCTGTGAGACGACTTCGACTTACCCTTAGTCCCAGCCACCTGCTGCCCTCAGAGGGTGGGTGGAAGCCTTCTGCCCACATAAGCTGCCAGTACTAGAACATGAAACTCACCAGGAGCAAACTGTTGGGGTCTGTCCTTCACGTGACCCAGTCCCGTCATGGGTATCACTTTGACTATATGTACCCCGTCAACCCCATTCTCTGGCCACACTGAGGACAGCAATGACACCAGGTTGGCATTAGGCTTCCCACCTTGGATCAATGACTTAGCCCATCATAGCACACGCTTTCTTCATTTTAGTAAGTCGTGGTTTTATTTTGAATAAGCCTCTTTCAACCTATTAATATTAGTCTACACTAAAATTAACCTTCCCCTAAATTATTCTCACACAGAAACAGCAAAGTAATTTTGAAAGTTAAATCAAAACAAAGCAATCTTGTATGTCAAACAGATAAAAATCACAGACTGTGGTTACGGAGTGCCTCTGCAGGAATCGCTTATATAAAGCCGATTTCCTCCAATCTTGTTATGGAAGGAAAAGGGGAAATGCCCTGGCCTTATCACAATCCCATTCTGTCAAACAGGCGCTTGAGAGCTTGTGTAAACAGTGGCGAGAAGGGAGCGCTGCCTGCAGCTGGTGTCTGTGGGGGCTGTTCGGGGTCTGAGAAGGAATCTCAGCCTGATTCATGGTCAGTGGCTACTACAATGGTGTGTTGGAAGTGTCCCTGACTAGAACAAGAAAGGACTTCATGCAGAGCTGTAGATAGTCACGAAGCCTGGTCTAAGGTGTGGATTAGTCATTAAGGAAATGACCCAGGCAGATTTTGGACTCGTGCAGTAAAACAGGTTGTAGCTCTCACAGTGCTGGGGCAGATAGATGTGTTCTGCTGCCTTCCCTGGCTATTCTGTATTTATGGCACTTACCCCAAGATGGATTGGAACCCACATAGGGTGGTCACCAGCGAGGAGGCTTTTGTTGTTCTCAGTTTGTCTTTTCTCCCACGCTGGAGTATGGGAGGGTGCAAATGCACTTGGAAGCCTTGTATATGTGATTATGGGCACCCCACTGGGACCCAGTGTTTATCTCAGCTGGGCAGCCAGAGGTGCAGTGGTGCATTGCTGTACCACTTTATTTAGCTTCTTAGGGCAGATCACCCCAAATCACTGGTTTCTCAAATAAATTACAGCTACCAGAAATTCACCCTTGGGGGGCAGTCTGGAACATATTTGAATGCCAGCTGACTTGGGCGGTAAGGTGGTTCCTTCACGTCTACCAAGGCAGCCTTTGCTTCCTTCTGTCCCGGCTCAGCAGCTCTGGCAGCTGAAGGTGGCAGTTCCCCAGCACCGTATGCATGCTGGAGGGGATCCTCTATACATTCCCCAAATGTTCTTTTAGTTGCCTTTCTTTTTTTTTTTCTTTCTTTCTACTTTTAAGGGGAAAAAATCATTTGGTATGCCTGCCCTTGACGTACTGAATCTTTCCTTTGCAGGGGAAATGGAAGCAAATTCCCTTAATCTTAGGTACTTCAACAACACACTGCTCTTTTTAAGGGGTACCCTTCTACAGCAATTAAGATGGGATTGGTCATTCTCGCTTAAAAAAAAAAAAATAGAAATTAAGCAGATTTCGTTTTGCTTTTTCAGGTGTTTTTGCATAATTACCAAGCAGCCGAAGACCACCCTCAAATGGTTATATTACGACTGTTGCGTTACATCGTCCGCCTGGTGTGGAGGCTGCACTGACAGGTCCTTCGCAGAGCCGAGATGTGTGTGGACATTTCACTTGTGCAAACCGACAAGCCCCAGCACTGTGGTCTCTTGGTGCCATTACTATGCAGCCAGCGGTTCTTTCCCAGAGGAGGAGGCGTGCGGTGGGGCAGGCCATGTGGTCAGAAGACGCCAAGCTGGATGACACCAAGCTGGATGTGAACTTGACCTTTCTGTTCATCGCCACACGGCAGGGTTTTCTAATGGAAGTTGTGAATGTAAATGAGGGAGGATTCTTTTTTTTCTTGTTTTTTTTTTAATGTACAAACCATGGTTCTTTGGAGCAGGATTTTATGCAAGAATGGTGTTTACATGCGGTGTATTCCCCCCCCCCCACCTTCTTTACTAAGAACAGATTTTTCAAAAAGGAAATGGAAACTTTTTAACCAGCTCATGAATGATTTTTGTACTAAAAATTTAAGAACCTGTTGCCTAATCTCAGAGGATTATGTAAACCCTGTAGTGGAAACTGAGCCAGCTAATTTATAAAGCTGCCTTAGTTTATTTTTAGAGATTACAGAATTTTCAAACAGGGAGAAGTGCGATATTCCCTCTCCCTTCCTTGCCATTGCCTCTTTGACCTTTGTTTTCAATTATTATTAATACCAAAAGAGTTTTTATGAAATTGAACTGAGGGGCAAAAGGTCTGTTGTCAGCCTGCATTAATACACCACTCCCTTTTTGTAAATATTTATGTACCTCTTTAAATTCAGTTGCATTTGTGGCAAAATTTCAGGCAATTTTTGCATGTCTTTATTTGTGATGCTCCTATGGTCTGCACTCGAATGCACAGATTTGGTCCTGGGCGTTTTCATGATGAAATGTAATGGGGTCAGAACAGGAGTTAATACCTACCTGTATCACACACAGCTCGGTTACTCTATTCCTAGCTAACGGGGAAGCACCAGGTGCTGCTTCTATTCAGTCTTGGTGGGCATGTCACACATAACAGCAGACCAAGGATTATGTCCCTCTGTGCTGTTGGCTTTTCTGGCTGCAGGCTTTCCTAATACACTGTCACCATAGGGTCACAGACGGTCACCATGCCCACAGGCAGCAGAGTCCAGCTGCAGGCATCTGAGCAGGGCAGGGCCTCAGGTGGCCATTTCCCAGGTCTCTTGGCTTTTTAGTCCGACCCAGAGTCTACCTGACCTGTGATGCCTGGCATTTGGTCTGCAGTCCTCATGGTCCACTTTGAAATACAGGCTTATATTCCTCTTCTGTCAGCTTTGGAAGAATTCTATTGGGCAGAGATCTCTTGTTTCCTTTCTCTTGGGACAGTTGGGTTTTGGCGGCCCTTCATGCTTCTCTGCCTCTCCTCCTGATCTGCCCTTAGGATGGCAGTGAGTGGGAAGCCCATACAGTCGTTTCAGAGGTAGCCAACTAGGGAAGCGAGGTGCACAGGAAGGAAACATTAGGGAGCAACGAAAGGAAGGGGGGAGGATTCTGTGAGCTCTGTAACCCTTAAAATTTTAGACAACTTCAATCAAGTAACATTTTAAAAGAAATTCATGAATTTTTCAAATGAGTCAGCAGTGCCAACAACTGTTGTATTTACTTTTGCCCCATAGAGGGCCGGTGTTTTCACATTATTAAATTAAGTGGAAAAATCTATTCATTTGTATCTTTGTAGTTTTTATATATATATATATTTTTTGCATATATACTTTTTTCTTTTAGGTAGAGATAATTTGATTCTTTTCTTTACCCCAGCAATCTCCTTGGGCTTTTAAATATTTTTAAAGCTGTGTTTTGGAGCTCAGCTTGTTCCCTGACGTGTCTTGAACCCATTGGTAGGGTCATGCCAAGCCTGTGGCTGTCAAGTGGTGGTAGAGTGGCAGCTGTGGGCCGGCTGGACACACACACCAAAGACGAGTTTGGTTCTGGGCGCTGCCCCCAGGATCTCTGTGCTCTGTGCCAGTCCCTCAGACTGGAGCACTTTACTCTTGTTTCCTCAACTCTGCTGCTCCCAGGGCCGAGATGTGTGCAGCCCTGCGGCAGGCACAGGGGACTCTGCTTGCCTGGTACCCGAGGGCTGTGTGCCCCACAGGGGATTGCTCACCTCTGGCCCAGCAGCCTCCTGGCCTCCAGGATGGCTGTGGAAGCAGCTCCTGAGGAAATAAGAGATTCTATGAATTGAAGAAGTATTAACGGACAGGATGTTGGCACCAGAACTTAGAGAGATGACTGGATGTCTTTGTACTGTATGTACCTGTTTATTCAATATGCCTCCCTTACAAAAAGTATGCCTACCCTGGGTATACCTTTTACTTTTTATTTTTTATTATTATTTTTTAATTTTTTGTAGAGAAATGAATTAGATCCTTTTTTTGAAAACGTAATGCGGGTTTTGTGCCTTGACAACCTCTCCCCATGTGAGGTTTGTAAAAAGTGTCCTGTGACTCAACACCAAAATGCAATAAACACACAAAATAACTTCATGAGTGATTCTTTAGATTTCCTTCCCAGAAACAAGTTGATGAAGAATTGGGCGGGGAGTGGGGGGCGGGAGGGGGTTGTGGAAAAATTAGTTTAAATTCCTTCTGAGTTAAAAAAAAAGTACACAGTGGAATACAATTTTCTGCTGTTTCTCCTTAATATTGTATATATTTTGACTATTTATTAGATTAGTAGGTCATATTTTACTTATCAACTGAGCCAGATGTCTGTGCAATTGTGTTTCCTTTACCTTTCTTGTAAAATTTTGTACAGCATAAATGAGTAAAAATCACTGTTTTTCTAAACTTTTTCAGAATCAAGAATTGTAAATATTGTAAATTCTTTTTCTGTGTAATGTGTCCTACTGTTTCATAATGCTGTAACTTGTAGAAATATTGTATATTTATTTTCTGCTTATTTAATGTCTTAAGTTCTGAAAGTGTTGACATCCCTGTCCCCCACACCCCTGCCTTCCCACAGATCGCTTTAACTCCCAAGGTGCGAGGTGCTGACTGGTGAGCTCACTGCTGGCCACATGGTCTTTGGGTCCTCCAGCTTTGGGTCCTGGAATTTCCAGTCAAATGGGTTTCAGTTCTTGGGCTTTGCTGCCCTTGTAGTGAAGTTTGTGTTTAGATACCAATGAGAAGCTGTAACCTGGCAGGCTACGAAATTCTCCCAAGAATTATCCAGCTATCCAGCAACCTTCTTTTTGTTCCAGAGCAGCTACCTAGCTTCTTGTAGGAATCAGTTGTGCTAACTCTGGGCCTTATCTTAAAAAAGAAAAAAGTATTAGCTTATGGGAAAGATTTTTTTTTTTTTTGCTGAAAATTTATCCCTGACAGCTCAGTGTTGAGAGAAATAAAAAATGTGCTACTTCTGGAGGTGCTGCCTGTGATTGCCCAGGGCAAGGGCCAGGTAGGACAGGGGGCTTCTGCCTCAGGACCACCAAATGCCACTGACACCCCCCTCCCCTTATAGGCAACTGATAAGCAGCTGGGTTTCCCCACCTGCTGTGTGGCTTCCTGTGCTTTCTGGTGTGGACTGAACTGTTGGTCTTTAGGAGTGACTTCAGTTCACTGCCCACCACCACTACCCATTTGGTCAGCCTGCTTCAGGCCCATGCCCTCCCCTTCCAGAGACTGGGGGTCACCATGTGAAAGCTCATGGGAGCTTTAGGGACACTTCCCAGTGGTTCCATGCGGGTGGTTCTACCCTCTCTGCTGATTTAGCCTGGTGCCTGTCTGTGTGTGTGCGTGTGTCTGTCTGTCTGTCTCACATGCAACGCTGAATCATGGGGTCTAATCCAAACAGCATTGTGTATCAGAAGCATCCTTAAGTTCCCAGCTAAGTGACTACTTTAATTTGGGAATTTCAGACTTTAGAAGCTCTCTTAGGTTTTATGTCCAGGTTCTGTGACCACTGGTTACTGTATCAGAACTCATCAGGTACCCATTTATAAATAGCACTGATCTGTTGTATACTGATCCTTCACTAACCTGTTTCTTAAGACCCAGCGTATGTAGCATTTTGTATTGCAATTTCCCTGGCTTACTTGTGTTTTGCACTGATGAATTTTGACAGGGTAATTGCCACTTTACTTGTGCAATACTGCTGTAAATAACTGCAGATTTTTTTAAGAAACTCGATCTTTTATGTTCTTAATGAATTTTATATAAATAAATTTTCAACTGGTTTCGGTGCACTCTTTGATTTGTTTTTACAAAATGGCATAGAAACAAGTTACACACGAACGCATACACACCCCCGCTCATCTGCCCTTATCAGAATGTACGAGCTACATGTAGTTCAAGTTCTGGAGGATGAGTCTGTAGTATACTTAAAAGCAAACCACTCTAAAGATTTGAAGTGGCTGGCACGACTGATGTTGAGTATTCTGCCCACATAGTCAGATATGACTCAGCACTTGGATGGGGGGAAAGAAGCAAACTAGGAACCGGCTCCACACTGCATCGGTCAGTGATTATGTCATGGCAGGTGCCCAGCCACCTAACCCCATCTCAGAAAGGGCTTGTCTGCAGCACCTGCTCTGGACAAAAGGGGTTGTGCACCCTGGATGTGAACTGATGATGGGCTTACAGATGAACTGTGGAGCTCTAAGCTGGGTGTGCAATGGGTGGAAATTGATTTAGGCATGATTGAGAGAAGTGAAAGCCTGGTTCAGGGGTATAAAATCCTAGTAAGTATATATTTAACTACTTTCACTCTGAGGCAAGTGCTAGGAAAGTGACTTCACCTTGTTTTAGGCAAGTAGTAAGTTAATACCTTTAGTTAAGTGAGCAATATATGAGTATGGTCTTATAAACTTAATTACTGATCTAATTCAAATTAAGTTGTTCCAGCTGTCACTGCCAGTTCTACCTCCTCACCAAGATAGTAGTTTGCATTTTGCTGGACTCAGATCTGCAGTGTATGTGTGTGTGTGTACTTGTATGGTGGTTTGACTTTTTTTATAAATGCAGTATCTGTATACATGGATCTCACCTAATAATAGGTCATAGATCCTTCCATGGTGCCTCTACTTCATCCTAACTACTGTGTAAGAGTTTGCTCACTAGTTTCCTACCCTGGTGGTACAGGGAGGTGGGAGATGAGCTTCAACAGACTTGTAATCACTTAAGTGGCTGCTCCACCTCACCCTGCCCCCAGCAGCCTGCAGGAAACCCACCTGCCTCCAACACTCAGACACCTGCAAGCCAATGCCAGCCTGGTGGGCGAGGAATGAGCGAGAAATGGGTGTTGGTTTAATCTGAATTTTCTGAGTAGGATGATCATTTTAGGCATTGTTGGCATTTGCCTCTTTTTTTTGAAGGCCTGTGCTTATTTTAAACAGGGTTTTTTTTCTACTAATAATTAGCTTTTTAAAAATTCTGGACAAAAGCCTCTTACATGTTGGGGGTATTTTTCCTTCTGTTACTTATGTCTTTTTCCTGATATTTTGTTACGAAACTTTCAAACATACAGAAGAGTTGGAAGAGTTTTATACTCACTACCTGGCTTCTGCCTTTGACGTGTTGCTATACTTGAGTTAATGTATACCCATCCATTAATCCATCTCATTTTTTGCATATCAGAGTAAGCTGTAGTCATCAGTACCCTTATTTCTAAAACTTTCCACATACATACATTTAGAGTTTATTAATGTTTTTCTAATTTTTTTCTTTAAGGATAAAAATTACATATAGTAAAATACATCTTTTGAATACACATACAGCTGTCACTCAAACTCCTATCAAGACAAAGAACATTACTGTCACCCAGAAAGTTCTCTACAGCTCCTTCTCAGGCAATCTCTCCCCTTGTGCCCCGGGAGGTGACTTTTATTTTGAAGTTTTTCCCCACTACAATTAGTTTACCTGGTTCTGATATTCATGGAATGGAATCATACAGTAGGTGGTCTTTCCTCAGTATGACATTTTTGAGATCCATGTGACAATAATCTCTCCCTTTTTTTTTTGCAGTTTTTGGCAGGGCTGAGGGGCCAGCACCCTACTCCCTTGAGCCACAGGTGCCTCCCTAATCTCTCCCTTTTTATTACTGAGTTACTACTCAGTAACTCAGTAGTTACTTTGTTCTATTGTATGAACCAACCACACTTTGTCCCTTGTCTTACTAATGGACACACGTTCTTACTAGTTTGAAACTTTGATAATTAAGCAGCTATGGAGACTCTCACACAGAGAATACAAAACCTTTTCTGTGAACGTATTTTTTTATTTTACTGCATTTTTCTTAACTTCTTTTGATGTGCGTTACGTCGAATTTCTCATTTCGGAAAGCAGATGATTGATCTTACATAGATCCCTGTATTTTGTATCTTAAGGTATAAAACTTCCTTATGAGAAAGTTTTAAATGTATTTTCTTACATTTTTATTCATATAACCCTACAGTTTGGTCTTTCTAAAATCTTTATCCACCTGGAATTTTTTTTTTTTTTTAGTGATGTACAGTGTGAATCTGTGAATTTCCCCCCAGCAACCAGCACTGACAATTTGTTTCTCCACCAGCCTGACATGGGCCCTTTGACAACACAAGAGACTCCCATATATGGTTCTGTTTCTCAGCTCTTCTTCCATTTCTCATTAATCTTGTTTAATCTACATTGTTTTAATTACTATAGTTGTCTATGTTGTGAGTTTCTTGCCCTTTTTTAAATTTTAAAATTCCCATAACCAGTCTATGTTTTTCTCTCGTATGTGTATCTTAGAGTTAAACTTCTCAGAAAGTTCTTTGGAGTTCTCTTTTTGGGTTACAATGACTCTAAGTTTAGGGAAGAACTGTCATTTTTCCAAGTTGTTTGCCGAGGTGTGTAGTATTAGATTATTAAAAAATGTCCAGGTTCCTTAAGTACTACATGTACCAGTTGGTATCTCTGACATTTCACGCTGATGCTCTTGTTTTATTTTCATTGTGAAGGTACATCCTCAGTCTCTCAAATGCGGGTTTTTGATTGTGATTATCTTCCAATTTTTTTTTTTTTTTGCAGTTTTTGGCTGGGTTTGAACCCACCACCTCTGGCTTATGGGGATGGCACCCTACTCCTTTGAGCCACAGGTGCCGCCCATAGCTTCCAAATGTTTTTTAGAGCAATTTCGTGGAATCAAGGCAGCATAGACAGCTTAAAATATCAACAAAGTGGCTCGGCGCCTGTGGCTCAATCGGCTAAGGCGCCAGCCACGTACACCTAAGGTGGCGGGTTCGAATCCCCAGCCCGGGGCCCGCCAAACAACAATGATGGCTGCAACCAAAAAATGGCCGGGCGTTGTGGCGGGCGCCT
>CAUYQV010139881.1:0-31256 GCA_963574575.1 Galagoides demidoff | reverse complement strand
GTTACTTTATTGGTTGAATTGATAATTTACTTTAATATCCCTAACTTAGGTGTCTTTAGATTTCCAAAAGGTAGCATTTTGTTCTCTGTATTTCAAAGTTTTATGCTTCTTTTTTTTTTTTTTTTTTTTGAGACGGAGCCTCAAGCTATCCCCCTGGGTAGAGTGCCATGGCATCATAGCTCATAGCAACCTCCAACTCCTGGGCTCAAGCGAGTCTCCTGCCTCAGCCTCCCAAGTAGCTGGGACCATAGGCGCCCGCCACAATGCCCAGCCATTTTTTGGTTTCAGCCATCATTGTTGTTTTGGCGGGCCCAGGCTGGGGATTCGAACCCGCCACCTTAGGTGTATGTGGCTGGCGCCTTAGCCGATTGAGCCACAGGCGCCGAGCCAGTTTTATGCTTCTTTTAAAAGTTTCTTTCCCTATGGCTTCAACCGCACTGGAAATGTTACAAATTCATCCCTACTTCTGAGCTTTGGCGTTTACTGCTCTCTGCCACTTCCTGAGGGCCTCCCTCCCACTGTGGGTGTTCTTTTTGTGGGTAAACTGAGTATTTGTGCCCCCCAAGTTCACATGCTAAGCCTAACCCCCAAAGTGATGATCCTGGAAGGTGGAGCCTTCAGGAGGGGATCCGGTCATGAGGGTGAAGCCCTTGTAATGGGGTCAGTGCCCTTATCAAAGAAACCCCAGTGCTCTGCCCCTTTCATCATATGAGGACCCAGGAGAAAGCAGCTATCTGTGGGCCCTCACTGGACGTCACATCTGCTGGTGCCTTGATCTTGGACTTTCCAGCATTTAGAACTGTAAGCAACACATTTTTGTATATAAACCCCCTATTCCAAGGCATTCTATTACAGTAGCCCCAATGCATAAAGATGATGAGTATGTTTAAGCTGGATTTTTTTGGTTGTAAAGACAGAGACTCATTGGAAAGTAAAAGGCCTTTGTTGAGTCACTTTTGGATTGGATTGGAACAGAAATCTGTCAGGGTGTCAGGGCTCTGTCTGTCTGTCTGTCTCCCTCCAAGTTCTCCCCAGCCCTCTCCCTCTCCCCATAGGTTTCCTATCACATACTCTCTTTCATCACACCAGGGAAACGTGGCTCAGACTTGATCCACCTTCCGCCTCACTGGCCCTCTCACTAGTTAGTCTCTAGTTTGTAACCTTAAGAGTGGGCTCAGCTCACTTCTTCACACCAGGCCTTAACATGTCACTGTGCCTCCCAAGACGTGGCTGCTCCTGGGTTTGGTGGGCACCTCTGGTCCAGTCCAGTGGACCCAGTCTAGCATAGAACATGCAGTCGGGAATATGCTCTGCCCTGGCCATTTTCCCTTGGACAGGGGTGTGAAGGTGTCTGCTGAGGCTGACATCTCTAGCACAGGCTGATGCTGTTGCCTGGGAGTGCAAGCAGTCTCCCATACAGATCATTCAGAGAGTCTGTGTCTCTGTATTCCTTTTTTTATTACAGCTGTGGCTGTCCCCTCCCAACATCCGTGTCTGCAGAGCGGGCTCTGAACCTCTTAGAATATGAGCTCTTGTCAGGGGCAATGAAGGCATCACAAGACTTGCCCACACCCATGGAGGCTGGGCCTCCTGAGACTGGGCATAGCATTGTGACTCTGTCTCCTGAACTAGAACTGTGAGAAGTTTGATAGCAGAGACTGGGCTTTTTGTTTATTCAATAGTTACTTACTTTGTGTTCTCTGTGTTACAAATACTGGGCTAGACCCTGAGGACACAGAGAGGAAGAGATTAGTCCTTGGCCTTGAGTTGCTAGGTTTGATGGGATCCACACAAGGTAGTGATGACAGCCTAAAGAAAATGTGCCTGGGGGGCCAGAGGAGGGGCTCCTATATCTGAAGGGGTAAGAGGGCCAGGGCTGGTAACTCATCAACCTGGTTGAGGAAAGTAACTATGTCTTTGTCAATTAATTTGTTAATTTGTGCCATCTCTATTCCAGAAAGGTCTTGAAGGTGAAGAAGAAATCTTTGGATTTGTGCCTGTGGCCCTACTGCTGAGCAGAAAGATGGCGCCGTGAGTCCCACTGTGAATGCGGTGGACCGTCCAATGTCAGTCTCTTTCCTCTTCTCTGCCTTCCTCTATTGCAAACTCCTTCAGTGCCCCCCCTTCCTGGGTCCCAAGGATTTAAGCTTCCTCCCCGGCAAGCAGACAGCTTTTCTGATACACATTAACACCTACATGCGGAGCCACTGGCCCGGAATATAAAGAAGGCAATGTCTGATGTAAATGTTATTCCAGAACACACATTTAGGATCTTCAGAAAATCCTCATACGCCTTTCAGCTTCAATACCTTGGATTGAAGGTATAAGAGAAACAATGTGTAAACAGCATTTAGAGGTAAATTATTAACATTAAGAACCTCTTTATTAGACAGTCGTACACAAAGGAATTTTATTTCAGATCCTTTGACACATGACAAATGGCTGCTTCAGACGAGAAGTAAACTACGTCCTCTGGCAAGCAGAACTGAGGGCTATATCAGCTGGGGGAAGAAAATCCAATTTGCTTTTAAATGCCATTTACAGACTGCTTCTTTCATACTAACAACCCAAGTTATTGAAGTTGGGAATGTAAAAATTTAGACATTAAGAAAGTTGACGCGGATCCTGTCTAGGCAAGGAGTTTCCTTCCTCAAACCTAGACTGGGACGATTTTGTGCTGTGAGGGCAAAGAGCAGCCCCATTTTTCATGCATGCTCCTTCCCCCGATATGCCAGGGGTTTGTGAAATAAACTACTTTGCCAGACAGTGAGCAGAACATAAAATCCACCGAATTACATCCTACTTAGGAGGTTCCAAAAGGCGGCTTTGAAACAAATTCCCGAGGATAAGCAGGACAGGTGATCGGGTAGCTAATATGTGTGCACACATACAGTGAGCAAAGCCTGGCTCCTGTTTAAATAGCCTGAGGGGGGAAAGAAATGGAATTCATAGTCAATCACCCATTGTTCTGGGGCTCTTTTGCTTCCAGCCTGGCCCTCCCCAGCTCTGGCATTGGAGATCTAGTTACCAGGGCCCAGGCAGGGGCTGGATGGAGGGCTGTCTGTGCACTGTGTGCAGACAGAACAGGGCTTCAGAGCTGTGGGGAGAGGGCTGTAGGGAGAAGTCCTGAAGCATAGCCTGAGTGCTCCCGGGGGCTCAAACAGTGAACACGCAGCAGTGAGAGGTCACAGGGTTTCATGGGGGTGATGTGGCCATGGTGGGATTCAGCGATGCGGGTAGTGGTGAGTGTTGGGGGAGGTAGACATAAGGGGGGAAGAATAGAACAGAGATTTAGGGGCCATGTAAGGCAAAATCCATGATAGAAAACCCAGGTTCCTGGGGTTAAGGCATGGGCTCAGAAACCTGGCAGGCAGTCCCAGCAATAGCCATGAGATAGTTGAACTGGGGAGACTGGAAAATGAGCTCGTGCCCACACAGTGGAATTCAAAAGTGCTGTCTGAGCTCTCTATGAAGATGTGAGAAGCAGGCTTACAACTATGAAGGGTTAAGAGTTTGTGAGTGGCGGCTGTGGGATTGGGTCTAGGGCAGGCTGTGACAGGGCAGGAAGGGAAGTGGACAGAGATCCAGCCAGTGTAGGTGAGACCTGAGTGGTCCCATGTGTTACTGCTACACCAGTGCAAAGGAATGACTTGGGGTTGTTACTGTGGTTGCTATAAAATGTCCCCAATTCTCACTCAAAGTCCAACTACAAGGATTAAGTTTCTTCTAAGCTGTCTAGTAACTATGGTGGGATTGATGGATTGGCCATGATCCCAACATGTGCCTTGGAAGAGAAGTTAATGACTGGGAGAGGATGCACCCAAACATGCCCAGGACCCTCACGGGACGCTTCATGTGACCCCCTGTGAAAATTTTTATAGTAAGGGGTCAGGGGACAGCCCCTACTGCCTCTCCTCAAGCCTTCCCTTTGTCTCTCTTGACTCCTGTGGCTGAAGGGTCAATGTGGATTAGGGCTGCCTTTCTACCTATGGCTAAACAATTGTAGTCAGGGTTATCCAGAGAAACAGAACCAATGGAAGGTAAAATGTACATCTTTATATATATAATATACATGTAGCATAATGTTGTATATATATATGGGAGGGTTTGGCTCACATGATTATGGAGGCTGACTCTGAGCTGGAGACCCAGGTTATCTGCCGTGTATTTCTGGTCTGAGTCTGAAGGTTTGGGAATCTTTAACCAGAAGGGAGTTTCCCACCCACATTAGGTGGCAATTTGCTTCGCTGGGTCTACTGATTCAAATGATAATATCATCTAGAAACACCATAATCATACCCAGAAATAATGTTTAACCAGATATCTGGATATCTTATGGCCCAGCCAAGTTGACGTACAAATTAACCATCATACCAACTGCCACTCACTTTTCAAAGCTGCTATCACCAAGGACGTGGACTTGAGCTCTCTGTCCTCCAACCCCATAGCAAAAAACTAAGCCCTGCTTCCCAGCATCTCTGCCTGTGCTGGAAAACCTCTTCCAGCTTGTTTGGGGAGAGAGATTTGTTGGCTGGACATGTGGAAAGTGGAGATGGAGGTGATGCATTCCACAGGTGGGAAGGCAGGAGAGAGGGAGTTTAGGAATTCCCTTTTGCTAGTACCATTGAATGGGAATAGGAGACCAGAATCCTAGTCTCTGTTCTGCTAACTTCATTCCATCCCTCCATTCTATTCCATTCCATCCATCAATTTCATTCCATTCCAAGTGTTCTATTCCATTCATTCACTCTTTTCCATCCATTTCACCCATTCTATTCCATTCTATCTATTTGATTCTATTCTATTTGATGAGCACCTGCTATGTTACGAGTGTTCTAGGTGCTGGGGTGACAAAATTGACATGATGTCTGTCTTTATGAGGGTTACACTCCTGTGGAGGAGACAGATGGCAAACAATAATATGCCAGTGAACCTTGGGCCACACCCGGGCAACAAGAAGCAGTGAATGATCACTGGTTTAGGGATTAGGAGACCTTGATTTGAATCCTGGATCTTTACTAGTCTTGGAGAGATCCTATGGCTTCACAGGACTCCTTGTTTTCATCTGTAGACTTGAAGTTTGACCAGAATAATCTTAAATATTTCTTACAAGCTTTGGCTTTTCTGCCTTTTGAAATTTCCTTTTTTTTTTTTTTTGAAACTGGGTCTCATTCTATAGCCCTGGGTCGAGTGCTGTGGTGTCATCATAGTTCACAGCAACCTCAAATTCCTAGGTTCAAGTGATTCTCCTGCATCAGCCTCCCAAGTATGTGGGACTATAGGCATGTGCCACCACAACTGGCTAGTTTCTCTATTTTTAGTAGAGATGGGGGTCTTGCTCTTGCTCAGGCAGATCTGAAATTTCTTTTATGTTTTGGCTACTTATTTACTTAGTTATTTCTACCTTGCCCAGTTCCCAAATCAGCTAGGTGCTTTTGTTCACCTCCAACATTCTGTCCTCCGTGTCACATAACATCCCCCAGTGTCAATAGTGAGACTGCCCTTTGGCACAGGTGGAAGTGGGAGCCGTCATTCTCAGGCCATTCTCTTCTCCAGGCCCACTCTTGTGCTTTTGCTGGTCCCTGCGATGTCTCTGCTTAACAGGCAAATTCTGACCCCCTCAAGTGCTATTTCTTGTGGCTTCAGCTTACAACTTCTGAGGTCCCAACCCAACCCTGACTTCCTTGACCTTTGACTTTCTTTATCCAAACATACTTTTCCCCTTAGGCATGGCCTTGTCCTTGGTTGGTGTTTGTGACCCTTGCGCAGCCAGAGCGCATACCTTTATTATGACACCTGTTGCACTCATTGGAGGTAATATTGTGGTGTGGGTCACAGGTGCAGTGTGGAGCCCTGGCATGTGTATGGGTACATCCTTGCCCTGGGGTGAGAGAGGGTGGGGTGTGGGGAAAGTGGCTGGCAAGGAGGTACTATTGGGCATCATGCCATGGGAGTTGGGACTGGGGGTTATGAGAACATGGATGAGCCCCCTTGGGCTAGAGCAACAGGCTCTGTTCCAATTGTCATAGCCACAGGGGACTCCAGACCCCAGCTGTGTCCTTGCATGGCCTTGCTCCCTCCCAGGTCAGTTCAGTAAACATTGATTGGCCACTAATTTGGTATCCATTCGAGGAACGCGACAGTGAAGATAAAGACACAGGGGCTTTTATGGTCACCATCTTTCCCAGATCCTCAGCACTGGTTTCTCTGGAAATCTCCATGTGTGGGGACAAGTTGCAGCTGTGTTTTAGAGAAATGAACCTAGATGAGCCCTATTCCCTTCCCTGTAAGTGCCCAGAACCTTTGGGGAGGTCTGTGGTTGAGGTCGGTAGGGTCTCCTCACCTTCATCTGTCCTCCTACAGGGTCCTGTTTGGGGAAATTTGAACTCAGTGATGCAAGCTCTGGCTTGTTTGTGATTTCAGGGGAACTCTGGTCTTCCATGAAGGGAGAAAAGCACAGGGATGGCTCATGCCTCTAGAGACCTACCCTGGTTAGAGGATGGGATAAACAAGAATCCGTGCGGCTCTTTCTCTCTTTTTCCTGGTGGCTCCAGCACCTCCTCCTCCAGGCAGCCCCTCCTGCTTCCAGGCCTCTCCTTAGACTTGAGCCTAGACAGTATCTTTTCATTATGAAATATTTGTGTGATGGCTTCAATTCCCCTTCTAACGCCTTTGACTGTATCTTCAGCTAGATGGTTTGTTCTCAGGGGATGATACCACATCCTTTTTTTTCTTTCTGATTCTGATCAGTCACCCGAAAACTACTAACAATTACATAAAAATATAATTATTCTTGAAAATACTATTCTTGAAACAAAGGACTTCTCAAAAGGAAAAAAAGTCAAACAGTTCCTCCCACCACATACTTATGGCTGAGTGCTTTCATTTTTCTAGCTTGTCATTCAATTTCTGTCCTATTCATGCTTACCTTTTGTGATTATAATCATTGTGGAGTCAAGTTTTAGGTTCTTTTTAAATGTTGAAATGCTCTTTAAATATGATCTCAAGAGCATTTTCTCCACATTGTTTCATGGAAGTCACTGTCTGTCCCTCTATTTCCCTCCCTCTAATGTCTCGTCTTCCTCTTCTGTGGCCCGGGTAAGTAGAGTTGGTGGCAGCTGGGAGTGGAACTTGTGGGGGGGTGTGTTACCAGAAACCACTCAGCAAACTCTTGGAAGAGACAGGTACGGGGCTGCACTTGGTTTTCCCCCTCCCCAGACCTCCCTCCCTCCTTTCTTCCTCCTTGTCTCTCCCCACAACCTGCTGTTTGTTTAAACATGTTTCTGCTTCTGCTGTTTCCTCCCGCACACCAAGCCTTGGGGAATAACTACATTGCGAACTATCAAGCAGAGGCTGAAATCCACACATTACAGCCTACTTAGGAGTTTCCAAAGGCGGCTTTGAGATAGATTCCCAGGGATAAGTAAGATCAAAAATACACCAGGTAATGTTTGTACACACACAGTGAGCAAAGCCTCCAGACTGTAATGGGAAGGTGGGGAGGGGAGCTCATTTTCCAGGCTGGGGCTTGAATGGCCCACCCCAGCCCAGCCTGGAGTGCGGAGGCAGCTCTGGCTGCAGCTGGCCCTGAGCACCTGCTTCCTGGCCTGGTGTGGGCCCTGGGTGGCATTGTTTCTTGGAAGTCCCATAACTGAGAAACAGCTCTCTGGGGCATGCTGGAGTGGGCCTCAACAGCATAATTTAAGGTCTGAGGTCAGACCACCTGGTGGAACCAGGAGGGTCTCCAGCGGCCTGAAGGTATGTTTCCTCCCCGCTCTGCTCCTGTGGAGAAGGCCACCCAGCCACCTCTTCTTGTCAGGGGGTCCCACATAGTTCTTGCTTATCTCCGAGGAGTGGGTTCTACTTTTCTGCCAGGCTCAGAATTATTCAAACAAGCCAACTGCACCTTCCTGTGGGAATCTGTGGTCACCTCACCATCTTGGAATGACAAAGCCTGCCTCCCACGGCCCTAGTAGGCTCCAGGTGGCCCTATGTGGTGGGCCCTCCACCCTGGGATGTGAATATGTGTGACTCATAATCTGTTGTCAGTCACATCTGTCCGGCGTCAGGCATTGTGTGTCCAGTTACCCCAATGACTTTGGGGTAAGTATTCCACCCTCACCAATAGGGTAGAAAAGATGATTAAAACAGCCTCAGAGACACCAAGGGTAGGGCAGAGACTTGGAGTCTACACGCAAAGGCTGTGCAACCTCAGACCAGGCATTAAGACCTACAAGCCCTTGGTTTCCTCTCCTACCCTTTGGGATAATAATTCCTCCACCTTCTTTGTACAGAGTTGCTAAGGATAGTCCATGAGGCCAAGGACAACAGGGAAGAGTCATCTGGGGGGGCTTTCCAGTGAAAAGGTGATGAGATCATTACTGTCCTGAGGAGGGACGCTGGGCAAGGGGACAAGGAGGCATGCTGAGGGCTGAGGGCTGGCAGATGCCAGGGTGCATAAGGTATTACTGTCACCACCATCATTGGACAATTGGATTCCCTTCTCGTGAAGCACACCCACTATATTTTCTTTGTTTATCTTTTTCTGCTGGAAGCAGCCAGAGACATTTTCTTTGTCAGTTTCTCTGTCAAGCCTCCCAGCTTCTCATCCAGGAGTCGATGATCTGTAAACGAAGGCTCCGATGCGCAGGGAAGCTCCCCTGTTTAAAGGCACCTTAGGGGGACCCCTTTTACAATGAGAATTATTGCCCTGCAATGGTTCTATTTGCGAATTCCGAGTTTTGCTTAGCAAGCTGCTTTAAAATGGAGACGTGCATCCTGGGCACGTCAGCCCAGGAACAGTGTGGAGGAGACTTTTCCAAACCCTGAGAGACGGCACCAGCCATGGGTGCAGCCAGACAGGGCTTATATCTATGATGAAGTTTGCTTTTCAGGACTCAGAGGCTAATGAGGGAATCCTGCTGGAAGCCTATGGGCAGGCTTCTCAGTCTTCCTACCTTTAAAACGGAGATAGTAATGCCTGGGTCAAAAGCTGCTCTGACAGCATAAAGGATGTCCTATGTGATGTGCCTGTGATCAGCAAAGCAGGCCCTGCTGGGGCTCTGAACCCTCTGGACACAGAGTTCCTGGACACAGAGTTCCCAGGGGAAGGGCTGGCTGACCCTGCACTGTCTGGCCTCTTCAGCCTAATCATTGGTGGATTTTAGCCTCTGCCACCATTCCTGAAGCCAAGGACACAGTGGGAATGCTTTGTGCTTGTCCAAGTCCTTCCTGGGAAAATGTGAAGCAATTGTGAAGAATTTTGCTTCCGGGAAGTCTTCTGGGCCAGGCCCTGTTTGCTCTGTTGTCTTTTCCTCTGAATCCACACTCCTCTCTCATTTTTGCCTTCTGCCTCCTGGTTCAGGCTCTTCTCTTTCCCTTTCCCTCATCCACTGTTTTTCTTCCTCCTTCACCACTACCTTCCCTTTGTCCCCATACCTCCTCCCTTTATCCTCACCTCCTCTGGCTTTTTGTCCCCCCAGTCCCACTCTGAACTCCACCATCTGTGTCATAGACTGGGGAGGGTGGATCCCCTGGCCTCTCCTGCTTTGGTCCCCCAGAGCACCACTGAACAGAATTGCCTGTGGTCCTGTCCCATTTTGCCCTTCTCCCGTGGACAGGATTTGCACAAATGAGGCCCGGGCCCCAGCCTGGGGGCCAGGGGCATGGCCTAGCCCAGCCCAGCTGCCCCCTGAAAATGAGCCGCTTTCTTGCCCAAGTGATAATAATAAAAGAAAAGAAAGAGAAAAGGCCTGTACGGGCAGGCCCGGCAGCCCTGAGTAAGACTTCACACCAGCCCACTCACCAGCGACAGCGAGCTGGGCTAATTAGAGGGGCCTTGCAGTCCCCGTGGTAATTTGCTTAAATGGAAGAAGTTGCTTTTCTCTCCTTTTTCTGTTCCCAGGAATTCCAGTTTTAGGCTCTGGCAGTCTCTAACCACCCTCGGCCCTCTGGGGAAGTGTTTGCTATGGAAATATGCAATTAATATTGCAGCGATCATAATTGCTAATTATTAAAACAATGCTACCCCCTTTTCCTGGCCTAGTTTCATGTTTAAAACCATTTAAATAACAGGGAGGAAGAAAAAAAAAGAGGAAAAAAGTTAAACACCAGTGCTGAACTTGTGCAGAGTCGAATGAGCTGGTCCCTGAGCTGCCCGGGATTTGTCCTGGTGTGTGGAAGGACAGTGCTCTCCAAAGCCCCTTGTTTTTGCTCCCCTAGAGCCATGTGCTAGATACAAGTAAGGTACAAATTGCACTTTTGTCACTGAAATCCCATTTCCACAGTGACACAGAGCTTTTTTCTCTTCTTTCTGATTGATCTCCAATAGGGTCCTAGGCCATTTGGATTTATAGTGCCCTGTCTCCTCCCAACCTGTCCCTGACTTCTGTACTCAAAATCAGGGTAAGAATTTTGTGGAAACAGACAGTTCAGTGTACTTGGTGCTTGGTACCCAAAGGATAAAGTGGAGGAGGGTGTCTCTAATGAATAATACAACCATTTTCAGTGGATCTTTTAACAAGGAGACTTTAAAGCACCAGCAACAACTACTGCTTGGTCAGTGCCCCTATAGTGGTGTTTGTGTCCGTCATCCCACAGCAAAACCCTCCTGTGTACTTTTCCTGTCCTAGCCTACAGGGTTGAGTCTGACTCTTTAGCTTGGCTTTCAACTGCTCCATGACCCAGCTCAGGTCACCTGCCCAGCTTTATCTGCCACTACCTTCCGCCCCAACTAGGTTGGCCATTCCCAAAACGTGCCTGGTGTTCCAATGCTCTGTGGTTGTGTGGAATGCGCTTCTCAGCTTGACCCAGCAAAATCAGTTTCAGATCTACATCACAGCTCCCTTCTTCCCAGGACGCCAGCCTCTTCTCAGAAGGACCCTCTTATCCTCTGAACTGTCCTAGCAAATGCTTTATCCCTCTTAGGGACATACTGCTTTGTGCTCCATCCATCTCCACATGCACTTCTAGTCCTGACGAAATTCTGAACTTCCTGAGGATGTAAATTTGTGCTGTGCTCACTGTCCTCAGATGCTTTGCCTCTCTAGGGCCTATCCTATAGCAGGGGGATGGATAATGATTAAGGACATAATGGAAAATCTAAGAAACATTCCAAAGGAAATAGAATAACCATGGGCACCATGTTGGTTTCTTAGGGCTGCTGTCACTTAGTACCATAGTGTCAGATGGGAAATTTTAGGACTATGTGGCTTAAAAAAAGGACATGTATCCTCTCATAGTGCTGGAGACTGGGACTCTGAAATAAAGGTATTGGCAGGGCCATGCTCTATCCCTGTGAAAGTTCAAGGGGAAGATCCTTCCTTGCCCTTCCAGCATCTGGTAGTTGCTAGGCATTCTTGGTGTTCTTGGCTTGCAGAAGTGTCACTCTGAACTCTGTCTGCATTGTCACATGGTGTTCTCCTCTGGGTCCAAATTTACCCTCTTCTTAAAAGGACACTAGATGCATGATTAGGGGCCACCCTAATCCAATATGGCCTCATCTTAATCTGTTTACAATGGTAAACATGGCCCCATGTCCAAGTCAAATCACATCTGATGTTCTGGATGGACGTGAAATCTGGGTAACACTATTCAATCCAGGAAAGTCACCAACAGAGGGATGGAGGGAGACTTGAGGTCTTCACATTTTTTAAGCTTGAGCATCTTGGAGAATGGTGGAGCCATACAGAAGAATGGCAGGTGCACAGGGTCCTCTGCTTGTTGCTAATGACAGGTGGGCGTGTTCATCCAGAATTGGAGTTACAGTGGGACAGGGCTGATGAAAACAACAATTTGACAGTCACCGGTGGAGACATGCAAGGTGAAGATTTCAGCAGAATTCAGGTTTTACACTTTATTCCATAAAACACTTTTTCAATATAATACTACTATCTCTTCTACCTTAAAATATTCACTATAAGGATGGTAGAGAAAATAAAATGGTGTTATGTTATAAGGAGGAAGAGAACAGGAGAGGAGACAGCAGTGCCTGGAGGATTTTAACAACATTTTGGGGAATGGAGAGCAGATGGAGGCGTGTGTTTCCAATAGTGAGTGGTGGATATTACAATCTGAGGGTCGGCAGAGGAGGAGGCTCCAGAGAAGTGAGGGGTTTGTCCCACTAGGTTATCCAAAAGCGGGAGGTTGAGCGCTTGAGGCTGCACACAGGACACTGGCTGAAAGTCTGCGTAAAACTAGCTGGAAGCTCCAGACTCCTCCCCTCAGGCTTCACTCCTTCCTCTGACCTTCGTTTTGTAGAGGTGTTTTGTTTTCTGGACAAAGGATGCTCTCAGCTTGATGGCAGGCCAATGGAGGGTGAGGTGAAGCACTCACCTAAATGATGGGATTCTGTGAAGAGCTCACATGGGGTCTTTGGCTTCTCCTCACCCTCGCTTTTACCCAAATCCTATGAATATTGGGTGTTAATGTAGAAATCGGTGCCAGATGTGTGGGCAGGAATGCTGGGCTTAAGTTTGACGTGGCCACTTATTATGTTATGTTATTATGTTATGCTCCATTGGTCCGTCCGCCTGCCTGATCCTCTGTTTCCTTATCCGAAAAATGGGGCTACTTGGTAATGTCTCCTCCGTGGCAGGTGTGTCATACAGGAGAGCATTTTGTCAGAGGAGAGGCTGTAAGTGATAGAGACATGCACAGCCCAGCAGGACCTGAGCCTCCAAGCCGCACAGTGGGACCAGGTCCTGGAGTCGGGGCAGATTGGGATGGACTAGGTATTTTGAGCATGGGGCCATGTTTCCAAAGCCATGGCAAAGTCCCTCATCCCCTAGTTTTTCAGGCTGTATCTATCCCACCAATTATTTCATCAGTGCCCAAACTTTCACTTTTCAATGAAGCATTTTCGGATTCCTTCACTCATGTGACAGACAAATTCTGTGCATCTCTAACTGGGTAGTCATCATGCTAGTGCTGGGGCTTACAGCCCTCATGGAGCTTACAGTCCGTAGGAAGGCCAATTTTAACCAAATAAGCAACTAAGACAGATGACCATGGTGATGACAGCTGCAAGGAGAGGCAGGAGGCACTGTGTGTGCTCAAGGACGAACCAGACCTTGTCTCGGGCTCAGCAAAGGCTTCCCTGAGGGACATATGACAGAGCTGTCATCAGCAGCTGAAAGTGAAGGTGTTGCCCAGGAGCAGAAGGCAGGGGGACTTTGGATGGGGCTGGGGTCCCCCTTGAGGGGGGTCTAGACACATTGATGATGCCAGGGGGGGACAGAACCATCCCAACCAGGGCCTGGTGGGCCACGCAAAGATTTTGTTTTTTATCCTAAGAGCCCAAGAGAACCATTAAGGGCTCTGAGCAGGCTGATGATGGGATCAACTTTGCCTTCTGAAACCTCACTCTGGCTGCAGAGAGGGGCAGAACTCACTGCTCTCTTCTGCTTCTCCCTGTGTCAATTCAGGACCAGTGGGGCTGTTGTACTTGATCTGGGTCCAATTGTCCATTATCCTTGTCCCTCTCTTGAAGATGCTTCAGCTGCAGGTTTTATTTTTGGAGGTTCTTGTAGGGAAGCCCAGTTCTTCATTTACCCTTGAGGAAAACACGCCCCTGCGGAGAAGGTCTTTGCTTAGTCCAGTCTCACAGCTTCTGCAGGAGCCATCGTGGTACCGGCCCAGCCAGCTGGCCGATCACCAGAGCAACTGGGCCGGTGCGTGCTCCTCTCAGTGCTCCTTGTGCTGAGGCAATGCAGGATCTGAAAGGAGTCCGTGCTTCATGCACTGAGGTTTAAAATCTTCCCTCAGCCACTTAGTAGCTGTGTTACTGGCCAGGTGAGGTGCCATGTCAGATACTGAAGCATGAGCTTTGAAACTGACCACAGACAACATTCAGAGAGGTGGAAGCTTGCATTCACCTATGCTTCATAACGGTTAAGTGGCTTCACTGCTCCTAACCTGATGAGATTTAACCAAAAGCTATGCCATTGCTTGTCATTGTGCAGGGGTGGGAGGGTTGCAGGGCTTGGCCCAGTGACAGAAGCCACTCCCCAAGAGCCACCCAGCAGTAGTAGTGGTGTCCCAGTGTCTCCCCTCTGAGGATCTGAGTCTCATAGAGGCTTGGGCATGGAAGAAGCTTCCTGTCAGGGGCAATTCTCCAAACCAGGTTTGGGGACAGCCGGCCACCTGTGGCAGGAGCCTGGCTGGTGGTTGTGACTGTGGTTCAGGGAGCAAGATGAAAGCTGGCTGGGCCTGGCATCCTGGGCTCTAGTTCAACAGGACAGGAGGGCACAGCAGGCAAGTGGGGACACAAGCCCTCTGCTGCTCTGGCTAGAGGTGGACAGGGGCAGGATGGCAACCTTTTATAGCTCCAGCATGTGCCTGGGCTTGAGCAAGGCTTTGGTGCCAGATCTCTGCTGGCTGGTAGAGTCAAGGCTGCTGGTATCCTGCCAGCAGAACTGTGTGTGGGCTCTGTGCCTAGGCTGGGAGTGCTGTGAGAGCCCCGACTTACATGTGCAGAAATACTGGCTGAAGCTTGGGAGTCTTTGGGGTGCTACTGTGCTCTTGGGGTGGTTGTGTATGCAAGCTGGGGGAGCAGAACTGCTTGGCTCTGTCCACACAGGGTCTGACCCTGGGCTGCATGTGGTTGGGATTTTCATACTTCTGAGTGATCCAGGGGGAACAAAAAATGACCCTTGTCTTCTCTACCTTCTCGCTCTCTCTCTCTTTTTTTTTTTTTGAGACAGAGCCTCAAGCTATCACCCTGGGTAGAATGCTGTGGCGTCACAGCTCACAGTAACCTCCAATTCCTGGGCTTCTCTACCTTCCCTAATCCTGAATCCATAAACCTGAGGCAGGGAATTTGCTTTCTGCAAAGCACTGCTCTTTGATAAGTAAAAGTGCGCCTGTGCATGTCCCCTCCTAGAACCAAAGGTCCATTTTCTTCCCTACATAAAAGGAAATGAAATGTGCAGGCCTATAATAAAACATGAAAGGCTTAGGTGTAAGCCAGGAAGCAGGGCTTTGAATGGGATCCGGTGGTCTCAGCTGGTTGGAGGTGTAGCTATTATATGTTCAGCAATTAGAAATAGGCTCCTATTAACTGGCGGACTTTTTTGCAGCTGTCAGTGAAATGGACCACTTCCCAGAGGCATCTGCCAACGGTTGCATGCCCTGGAATCAGTTACAGGTGTTGAGGGGTTATAAGTCTTACATATCTTTATGTTGACTGTTTACATGGTTTCTGCAAAGGTCCTAGGACCTTTGTTAAGCTACGTGGATTGATCGGTTGATTGATTCATTCACTTATTCATTCAGACAGGTATGATCACAAGTTCAGTATTGCCATGTGTGTGCAGATTAAATCAGGCAATTAAGTAATGCAAGTAAGGAGATGATAATTGTCACCTGTGTGGCACTGACAAATGTCATGGGTCTTTGAAAGTAGGGGCTTGCTTCTGGGGGCCTCCACAGAGAAGGAGGCTGCAGAGCTGGATGTTGGAAGGAGGCATGCAGGCCAGAAAATGGCCCAAGCCAAACGGTGGAGCCTAGGGGGCAATGAGGAGGCTGGTCTGGCTGAGGGCACAAATCAGGGAGGGAGAGAGAAGGCAGATTTGGTGTGGAGGCTGTGAAGGAAGAGCAAATCCAAAGGCCCTAACTCCTGCTCTCTTCTGCTTGAGTTGCTGCCACACCCTATCTGAGCATGGCCAGACAACAGTTTCTGGCTGGGGCTTCACTGAAATGAGCCCTGGGGTCACACATGAGAGTGCACAGTCCTCACACAAAAACTCTGAAGCAGAACCCAGGACTCTTCACATTGGTGCACTTGGAATCCTGTTTGGGGTCCTGCAGGTGGCTGGAACTCTTGAATCCTGGGCCTACATTCTGCAGAGCCAGGGCAGGTCCTAGTTGCTGCAGGTGCTGATGTCAGTTCAGCCCACGTCGTCCTTCTCCTTCTCCAGAGCAGAGTGGATGTGTTGTTGGGTGTATCCAGGAGGAAGCTGGAAGATCCTCTCTTGGATGGAAGCATTTGTCATGTTGGCTGGATAATGAGACCAGAGGAAAAATCTGGAATTTTCTTGACTTTGCTTCCTTTACCTTTGCCTTGTAGAGGGGGCACCATCAAAGGTACCAAGTGCCAAGCAAAGGGATGGAAGATCCTGCAGGGAGTGAGCGCAGGGTTGCCCCATACAGCTGCACAAGTGGTCTACTGCACAATTCCAGAGATGCCTTTCATGTAGAACAGAACCCTTGGAGCTATGCACAGTGTAATTCTGGCAGGGCAGCCCTGGCCTGGGAAAGGAAGACTCAATCATTCTAGGAGAAAATGTCCCTTGAGTGCACACAGGCCTGAGGGGTAACCTTACTAGCTGTTCAGACTTCTTCAGCCTCCCCTTCTTGGCATTTGGCATCTAGTGGGTCATGGCCAGTTTGTTTCTGAGTTTTTCTGGAAGAAGACCCATGGCTTTGACCTGGGATGGTCTCTGGAGCCCTTCCTCCAGCTGCAGAGGGGTAGCCAGGTGAGATAGCTGGTATGGCTGGGGAAGAGGCAGTGCCGGGGTTTGGGGAGAAAAGCAGATGGCCCAGTAAACTAGACAGTTAATCCAACCAAATTACGGCAACAGATGTTGGGAGATGTTTGCATTCAAATTCAAACTGTTAGGTCTCTTGGAAGAGCCAACCAGAATGGGGAAGTTCGATTTCCCTCTTAATTAAAGCAAAACGAAACTAAACAATCATTTTTAAAAATCAAGGCCTGATACCAAGTTGTCAGGGACCATCCACCAGCCACAGTGGAGGCTCCGGCTGCCTGCCGGGGGTTGGGGTCCAGGCCTCAGAGGAGAGGCTCACTGCGGGGTGGAGGGCGGGGGCCGGGGAGGGTGGTCAGCGCCTGGCAGGTGGGTGAAAGATTGGAGGGCGGTAATGATGTGCGGCTGGGAGTGCCCCCCAGCCACAGCTGGCCTGCATCGCTCGTTCAGCGTGGGGGACTCGCATCATCTCGAAGAGGGAGCATTATTGATGCTCTCGCCTCAGGGAGGGAGAGCCGATAATGGATGGCAGAGGGGGGATGAGCTTTGTCATCAAACAAGGGGTCTGAAAGATGGTCTGCTAGAATGTTATCAGTCATGCCTTGATCAAGATGGAAGACTCTCAAAGTCCTCTGTCTTCTCTCCCTTCCCTGCTGCCCTGGCCCTTGCCCCTGCTGGCTCTTCTTCCGCATCCCCTGGCTCTACGCTCTCCTCCTCCTCCTCTCCCACCTCTTCTACCTTTTATTCGATCTCTTCCTTTGTCTTTCTCCTGCCTTCATCCCTCCCTCCCTTCCTCGCTTCCTTCCTCCCTGTCTTGCACACTCCTCCCTTTTCCTCTCATTCTTGGTCTCCTTTAGTCTCTTCTCTTTCCTCTTGCTCCCCTCCCCGCTTTTCCTTTATTTTGTATCTCCTCTTCCTCCTTCTTCATCCCCTTCTGCTCCTGCTGTCCCTCCTCCCTCTCCTTATCTCTTCCGAGGTTCTGCTTGACCCATGTGCTGTGTGGGTAAGATTTTTATTTCAAACCAAACTACTAAGGCAGCTTCTATTCTTAGTAGTCACCTACTCCTCTCCTGCTTCCCCACTTCCCCACAAATGTCACCAAAAGAGATCTCGGCCGTGATGATGCGGGTCTCGGAATTCTAACAACCTTTTGTATTCTCAGCATGGCACAGATCCCCCCCAGACCCCAGGGATGACCCCAACTGGGCCTCTGCACAGGCCTTGCTGGCCTTGGGGCTGGCTCCTAGCTGCCTGGGTCACTGCCTTCTGAACCCCTGCTTTTGCTGGCCTGGTGTGAGGGCTTCTCAAATAACAATGGCACCAGGAGCTGCTGCCATTCTCTCCTTCCAGACTGGGGGCTTATCTGAGCAGAATGAAGATACTGTCATGTTGGCCTAGAGACTCTGCCTGACCTTCCTGTGCACATACATTGTGCTCCTCACCCAATGCCCTCCTTTGGCCAGGTGACCTCAGGTGTTTTCATCTGCTGCTTCTGTCCTGAAGCTCACCCACCCCCGAGGAACTCACTAGTACCTCACAACAGCTCAGTGTTAGGATGAAGCTGCAAGGGTGGGATTTCGGGTATCTTTGGGCAGGTGTAAAACGGATTATTTGAGACAGAAAATCTTGGTGCTCTTGAAATCACAAAATGTAGGAGACTCAGTCTATATGTCAGGCTGATCTTTCTGTGTCTGCAAAGTAGACATAGCAATAACGTTTTTCCAACCTTAAGAAGAACCAATCCCAGTCTAACTCTCAAGAGGTGTGTGTAGGGCCAGGGTCTGGGTCCCTTGCCATGTTTATCTAAGAATCCTCAGACCTTAAGAGGATTCCTTTTGGGCCTCACCCCCCCCCCACTACTGGCTCTGTATATTGAGTGCTTACTCTTGATAGGCACTGAGCTAAGTGATTCACATACAGGCACTCATGGAATCTTCATATTTCTGATATAGGAGGTATGATGATTAAGTTCATAAACTCATCCTAGAAAAATTGCTTTGAAGGGTGGTGCTGGTGTTGGTGAATAGATTCCCAAGGGGAGTATTTTGAAGGTGACCATAGTGATATTTGGCAATGAGGTGCACGGCACTTTTTCTAGGATGAGTTCACAAACTTTACTCTTGTTAGTGATATTAAACCTTATTTCACTGATAAGAAAACAGAAGTGTGACAACTTGCCCAAATCCATCCACCTTATTCAGTGGTAGAGCTGGGGTTTTGCCCCCAATCAGAGTGACTCGAAGAGCCATACCTTAACACCTTATTTTGACTTGGGAAAAGACCATGCCTTCACAGATGGGATTTAGAGGAGAGGCATTCTAATGGAGGGAACATTGCCAGGCTGTGGGGAAGAGTTGTTGGGACTAGTGAGCCACTCTAGCACCATTCTGGTTGGTGGTAAGCAGGTCTGGATCTTACACCATTCTTTCCTAGCTCTGTGTTCAATTCATCAGTAACTTGAAATTCATCATGGTTGAGGGTATTTACACCATGGAAATTGGCAGACATTACAATTCAGGGTTTTTCCTACCAGAGAGCTGGTTGTTGAATATTTAATAGTGTATCACTGATTCTGATCCACCCATAAGTAAGTTTAGGCTGCCACATGGATACGTTCTCAGCCTTTGCTAGGTGGAGCGCAGGAGAGTTGGAAGGCCCAATAATTCAGGAAATTTACTCCCTGGCCGAGGGCAGCAGGGCCTTGTGTGGGAGGTAGGAAGGAGGGCCAGGGGAATGGCTTCCAGAAAGAACAGGTGCATTAACATTCCCCATGGAGTCAGAGGCCGAATAAGGCCTATACCTAATGTCTGTTGGAGCAGCCGCCCAGGCCTCCTGGCCCTGGCTTACATAGGTAGGATGAAAAGGAGCCAGGGGTATTGGTGATTACAAAATCAATGTGGATGCGGGTGGAGTGAGTCAGACTTAGCCTGGGGAGCCAAGAGAGGGACCTGGCTGGTCCCTTGCCCACTGCCTCTCTGCCTCTCCACAGCCATCTTTCCAGACTGTTCCATCTCTGAGCAGGCAGGTGCTGAGGCTACATGGGTACCTGGTCTGTGCTGTGCCCTGTGTGGTAGAAGTGATGCCCAGGACCCACCTCTCACCTTCAGAATACCCACCTTCATGGACTTGGAGAGTGAGCACAGGTGCAGCCTATGTGGTCAGCAGAGAGATAAGCTGAGGACTGGAGTGAGCACTTGCCATACTCAACTCCTCCTTGCTCTGAAATTCTCCCAGCCCCTGGCCTAGGTCTGTCTTTCCTCTGTACTACCACAATGCCCCCACTTTCTCTAAAATCTGCCTGTGAGTGCCCAGCTCCTCCCACCATGATGGAAGGTCTTCGGGCTTGATCCTTGTGTCCCTGGGTCCTGCTGTTGCACTGACTAAATGAGCATCCATGAGCAAGGGTGAGGAAAGGACATGGGGGGTGGCTCAGAGAGGCACCGAGGAGGGCTGAGCCACACACGGGTCTATGCTATGCAGAAGCAGAAACCCTCTGGGGACCCAGGAGGCAGAGATCTTCTCAGGACTAAGTCAGGACAGGTCTCAAGGAGATGCCTTTTCTCCATGAGCAGCAGCAGCTGCTGGCTGGAAGGTCGGAGTCAAGGTTCTCAGGGAGGTGATGAAGGTGTAAGGAGTGGCGGGGGTGGGGGAGTGGCAGGTCTAGGTACTTCCAGTTGAAGGGGACCTGGTAACAAGGTGGGAATGACATCCCCTGGCCAAAGAAAGCTGGTTCTGGCTTGGGGTACAAAGCTGTGACTCTACCCAAGGGAGCCTGGAACTTGCAGGTCCTTCTTAGCTCCTGCCCATGCCAGTCACATGGAGGACATAAGACACCACCATGGCAGATAGCCCCTAAAGATGTCCATGTCCTAAGCCCCAGAACCTGTGAGTACATTACCTTGATTGGGCAAAAGGGACTTTGCAGCTGTGATTAAAGTTCTTAAGATGGGATATTATTCTGTATTGTCTGGGTGGGCCTGATAAATCACAATGGTCCTTAGAAGAGGGCAGCAGAAGGGCCAGAGTCAGAGAATGCAATGCCACAATGGAAACAGGGATGGCAGTGATGCGGCCAGGAGCCAAGGAATGTGGCTGACTCTAAAAGCTGGAAGAGATTCTTCCCTAGTTTCCCCAGAAAGAACTAGCCCTGTTGACCCTTTGATCTTAGCTCCTTAATGCTCATCTGGGACTTCTGACCTTCTCATCTGTGGAAGAGCACATTTGTGTTGTTTTAAATCACTAAGTTTGTGACAATCTATTTCAGAAGCACAGAAGAATACTGTACAACCACCAAGTCCAGATGGGGACACAGACAGTGGGCCTGGCTCACTCCTACTCCCGTGCTATTGTCCCTGGCCACTGGGATCCTCTTCAGTTTCTTGAATCTGCAGAACTCTTGCCCAGAGACCTGCTGTTGCCTGGAATATGTCTACTTTGACTATTTGTCCATGTCCTTGACTTTAGCATGTGAGTCCCCAGAAAGCAGGTGTCTTCATGCTACCCCTGACTCGTCTGTACCTTTCTTTATATCATGGATGCCTCTGGCCTTATGTGGCATTCACCTTTCTGCTCAATAACCTGGAAGCACCATCAGGCAAGGGCTTGGCATTTGTGCATCACTATGCCCTGGCACGGAGTGGGTGTTTGATGTATATTGCCCAAGGTAGGTAGATGGATGTTCTCAGAAAAGATCTTGAGTGCTGTTGGTGGTGCTTAGGTATGGATGAGAGGGCTTGGGTTTTCTCTCTCTGAGAAGTTGTACCTCCACTCTCCTAGCACATTCAGTATCTTGAACGCTTTTCCAGGACCAGCCCCTCCCAGCAAGCCAGCCATGTAGCGTCATTATCCCTGTTTTACTAAAGGAGGAAGCTGAGTTGCAGTGAGGTAGGAGACTTGCTCAAGGTCACAGACTTAGCAGAGTGGGGAAGAGTCAGTTTCAGACCAAGAGGCAGTTACTGCCGTAGGCCACAGACCTCAGACTGGTGGGAAAGCTAGACTGATGGTAAAGAAATTTTAAATATTCCAGGGCAGGATAGGGTACCTGTGGGTGTTCCCAGGGGCCCCATAATCATACCAAGAGGGCTCTGTCTATTGAGAGGACTCTCTAAGCTCAGGCTCAGCATCCAAAATTCTCAGGGAGCCTCCTACACAGACCTGCCTCTGCTCTGTAGTTGATCAATCCTGGGTCCTAATTTGGAAGCTTTCCTGGACAGAGACTGGTGAATCTGCTCCCTGACCCCTATCTGGCACCTTGGTCACATGGCCATGGGGTTTTATGGTTTGATGAGCCATAAAACACCCTTGGTGCAGCACATCTTTTATTGACTCTTCAAATTGCCTATTGTCATCAGAGGTGGGGGACCATAAAACGCCAGCCTTATTAGTTTTCCTGCAGTGGGAGCTGCTCTGAGAGGTGTGGGTGTTGGTTGGAAGAAAGGAGGTAGCAAGTCCCACCCACCACACTCAAGGCATGCTTCTGAGTGTGGCTTTGGACACAGTGGGGCTTATCCTCATCTTACCAGCTCCACTGCTCAGTGAGCACAGGTGGCCAGACCACAAGCTCCCAGAATTCTCTGGAATCTTTCTTAGAATGGAAGAATGATAGGAATCACCCAACACCCGCTTCCTTGCAGATTGGAAATAGAGGGTGAGGTCAGACAAAGCATTTTGTCCAAGGATCCCCAATGAGGAAATGGCAAAGGCAAGAGTAGAACTTGGGTTTCTAGACTCTTAGTGCTGTTTCTAGAAAGGCGGAACAGCCTGAAGAGTCGGGAGCCATGCAGCCTGGTTCTGAGTCTTCACTCTGCCCTCAAAAGCTGTGAAACTTTGAGTTACTTGACTTTTCTGGACCACAGTTTCCTCATTTGAAAATTGAGAGTAACAGTAATACCTGCCTCATAGATTATTGTGAGGAGTAAATGAAGTAACATGCTCAAAGTGCCTGGGAGAGGCTTGGTTCATGTAGCTCACACTGGAAGTGCTAAGAAAATGTTTGATAAGGAAATGAATTAATGAATAAGAAAATGAATGAATGGCCAAGTGTGACCATTGAGCCCTAAACACTGACCAGGAATGGGAGGTGGCCTTCCAAAGATCTAGATATTCTTATGTGACCTCAGATTTGTCACTTATGTACCCAAGCTGAAGTTTCTTCCCTATAAGACAAAGACCCACACAGTCTTCCCAGGCCTTCCTGGACCAGCTCAATTCTAGTCTCCTGTTGTGCCCTGGTCTCTCTTCTCCTCCACGTGTCCTCCCAGCTCCTTGTCATTGGCATGGTGACCATGCTACCTTGGGTGTAAGCCCCTCCCTTAGCTCTAGCACCTGGGGCTCCTGCCTGACCTGGTCACCTCCTCCCTTCTTCCCACCTTCCCTGTGTTTCTGACCATGCACCCTGCCCTCTCCTCATCTCTGCTCTCCCACAGCTGGGCTTCACATCTCCATTGCCAAGATAATGAGTGTCCTTAGCCTTAATTTACAGGCCCTCTCTGCTTCACTGGATAAAATTGGACCCATGTACTTCCTCTGCCTTAAAGGGCTGACTCAGTGCCTCTTTAGACAGATACTCTTTAAATTCTTGGATGACGTTCAGTAAGAGGAGAGACCCAACCGTCTTGGGGTGGCTATGAGGATCTAGGTGGGCCCTTTGTGTGGCTTTGAAGGGGGCTTTGCTCTGGCTCCAGTTTTCACCTGTGACCCCCCCCCCCAGGTGAATAAGAGTCCTGCAGGTAACCAGCCTCACCTGCTCACAGGGCAGCTTTGGGATCCTCCATTGTTAACCCAGGTGGTCCCTCTGTGGCTCTCAACCCTCTCTTAGCATGCCTCTCCCTCCCCAGGGGAACACTGGTAAACAATTTTTCTCATCTCTTTACATGTCCGTGGCATTTTAGTGACCTTGTTTGCTGCCCTGTAGAAGCCTGGCTCATGATCCTGCTCTGGACTCCCTGGCCTCTACTACCTCATATCCTCTTGGCTTCCCCTGAACTCCTGGGACATGCTTCCTTGGTGAGTCTCTCTCTATTTCTGTCTGGTTCTTTACTGCGGGAAATTCTCTATATTTGATCATCTCTTTTCATGCTACGTATGAGAGAAGACCTCAGTCACTGCCATGTGCCAACCTTACAAGTATTGATGGCATCTCCAACCCAGACCTCTGCTCAGACTCAGTTATCCCATTTCCTGCCTGAAATAACCCAAATGACTTGGGTTCTTCAAACTCAACACATAGGACTTTGTCCCTCAATCTGTTCTTCTTCTTGTGTTCCCTCCAGCTCACCAGAGGCTGAGAGACCCTGACTCCTCCCACAGCTCTGCCGCTCCCACCAGTCTTCAGTCTTTCATCAAGTTTTGCTGATTTCTTTTCTTCCTCACCCCCCCCCCTTTTTTTTTTTTGAGACAGAGTCTCACTTCATGACCCTTGGTAGAGTGCCGTGGCGTTATAGCTCACAGCAACCTCAAACTCTTGGGCTCAAGTGATCCTCATGCCTCAGCCTCCCAAGTGTAGGTGTCTACTACAATGCCCAGTGAGACAGGGTCTCACTCTTGCTCAGGCTGGTCTCTAATTCCTGAGCTCCCACCTCAGCCTCCCAACATGCTAGGATTATGCAAGTGAGCTATTGCCAACTCCTAAGCTTTTACCCAATCAAAAAAAGAAGTGTTAAGTGCCCAGGATGGAACTAGGCAAAGAAAAGGAAATATAAAATTTAAGAGAGGCCCAGGCTACTCCAGAAACCATAGAAGCGAAACTTCTGTGGGACACAGACACATGAGTGTTCCCACATATTTTGTACTATGAAGACAGGGCTGAACAAGTTGTAGAAGGTGCCTGGCTCATCTTGAATGAGTAGATGAGTGGATGGATGGGTGATTGGTGATGGACTGCTTGCTTGGTGGAGGAGGAAGTGATGGGCAGGAATGGGGCAAGGCTTGCCAGAGGGAAAATCCGGCAGTTCAGATCATGCATGTGCTCCCTTTCAGCAATATCGGGGACTTCAAGTTTGGTCTGTGGGTGCTTTCTGTCTTGTTCAGTGCCTTAGTTTCCTGACCTGCACAGTGGGACCTCTCAGACCTGGCCCACATCCCAGTGAGATTGTTGTTGAGTTGGAGTAGGGAGAATAACCTGAAGCCTGGAGTGGTCCAGGAAGTCTTGGTTGCTGTCCTTCCAGTGCAGTGATGACTCACCAGTCACCGGACACTGTGACTGGCCCAAGTGACAGAGCTCAGCAGCATGAAATGCTTTTGTAGTTCTGTCCTCAGCAAAGCTGTGGGGCCCGAGAATCTAGCCAGGCTGCCACTCTGGGTGGTGGTGAGCAGAATGCAGGGGGCCGTGGAGACAGCTTTCTGACCACTGCCCAGACCTTGGTGGCCTTTGTCTCTTAGTGCTCCATAGAGAGGGGACATTGCTCCCAAATGACTTTAAGACATCTCTGACAATTGAAAGTTTTCCATCTTCAAAGGTATTCAAAGCTCCTTCATTCTTAAGCTTCCTCGGATCCCTAAGGTGCAAAATCAGATCACATCATCCCTCAGGGCTGTGGTTTATTCACATAGGAAACATCCATATCTCCTGCTCTAATGGCAGAGCTTTACAGTGAACTACCCAGGCTGGGGAGGCCTCTTTTTTCTTACAGATCTTGATCCCCAAGCATCTGGGAGGGGACCACAGTGGGTTTTGGAAGGCCTGTGTGCCCATGAGCCCATGTGCATTATTGTGTGTCTGTGGGCTTCTGTGCACACATGCAACTGCCCAGAGCTTTGCCTGATATGCAAAGGGCTTCTGTGGCCACAGCAACAGCAGAGACAGTGAGAACTGCCCTTTCAAGCCTGGCAGAACATGTGTGTGTGGCAGGTACCACTGCTCACCTGCTCACATGTCAGCAGAAGTGATGCTTCTGAGGTAGGATTAATGCTACAACGTGCTGGAGAGGCTGCTATTGGGAAGGCCCTATGATGGCAGGAGTCAGGGAAGGCTTGGGCAGAGGTCAGAACTTGAAGGACAGGTGGAAGCCCTCTGTTTGGAGATTACGCCATCAGGAGCCCAGGTGAGGAGGAGCACATGCATAAGGCAGCCTGCAGAGGATGGGTTGGTGTGGGCAAGGTTTAGGCACCGGCTGAAATCAACTACCAGTTTGTAAGGGGACACAGGAGGCTTTGTGGAAGCTTCTTCCTCAACCTTCCTTCCCTTATCAGTAATAATGAGGTCCCACCCACAGTGTTTAAGGCGGACTGTGGGTGGGGCAGAGAACATAGCAGGCCTGGGAACCCTGTTTTGTCCACTGCCCTCACTTGTTTAACTGACCCCACAGGTTTTCCCCATGACCGCCTCCCCCTCCCTCAGTCCCGGAGCATTAAAAGGATTTCAGAATGCCGAATGATTATCGATATCCTAAATAGTCTGTCCAGTGGCCATTAGCTTGCAGACTACTTGGATATTTTTAAACTACTAAAATCAAATCTTGCAACATCCATTATGCCCTGGATGGTACATTGCTGCTGAGGCCCTACCAAGCATAAACGCAACTGAGCTGCATTATCAAACATTTAAGCCCTTAAAAATTGCCCAACCTCTAAAATCTCCTCTTAGGACCCCGTTCTGGCTTTGCCTGGGTAGACACTAATCCCCATTAAGACCTCTTCACCTATTCCCTGCTCTGGGCCCCGGGTCTGCTTCAGACCAAAGCAACAGCTTTCAGGCGCATTAAAGGATCAGGCTGAAGCAAAGATGATGATCTTCTCTCTTGGAGGGGAGGCGGGCTAAGTGGGCAAACCAACCAATTACTTTTGAGGACAGAACACCATTGAAAATAATTCTGAATATGTCTGTTGTGTGGGTTGGGGTGGAGGTGGGAATTGTTCTCATGCCCAGGTAGTTGCTTTTGCTGTAGCCCATGATGAACCTGGGAGGTCTTCAGGCGAGGTTTGGTTCTGGGCAAGAGGCAAGTTCTGACCTCAGAGCCACTCCCTCAAACCAGTGCAAAAAGTAAATGACCCAGAGTGAGATTGGTGGGAAATGATGAAATAAAATAGATGAAATAAAACATGAAAGACAAAGATGCGAGAGACAGAGGCAAAGATGGGCATTGAGAAGCAAAGATGGGATCGGGCGGACTGGGATATTTTTCTCTATCACCAGCACCCAAACGCCTGAACAGCTTTATTTTTAAGGAGGCAGTACAAAGTTGTTTTTCAAGGAAGTAAGACACATTTTCAACTTACTTATGATGAGAAGAGAGACAGGCACAAATTCCCAGGTAAACATAATCTATTATTACTGTGTGACCTCTAACATATGGGCAATACTGCATTATGTACAAGATTAGCTGGGAAATGTACGTGACTGCTTTGAAGTGCAGCTGTAAAGTTAAAAGCTAAAGTTTTAAGGAAAACATATTTTTTTTCTGCTGGGTTAAAAGTTGAAGCTTAGAGAGAAAGTATGTTAATCTGTTGAGGAGGGCTAGTAGAGGGGGGTTTGTACCCTGGATGTTCCCCCAAGCTTTGGGGCCCGGTCATCTCACAGCTTGCTCTCTACAAGCCATTGATGCCCTCTTCCCTTTGGTCAATGAGCTGTTCACCTTGGAGGGAAAGCCATTCTAGAGTTCCTACCTGGGACATAGAATAGCAGCCCCACCCTTTTGGCTGCACGTGTCAGCTCTTCTTTGCAGCGTGTCACCTCCTGGACAGGTGTAGTCTATCCTCCTTCACGTGGGGAGTATGTAGGGGCAGGTTCTGCTGCTATGGGGCAGACCTGGGATGAGAGGCAAGTATGTATCTAATTCAGGACTCAAGAGTAAGGAAGCTCAAGGCATGTTTACCAAAGCAGCTTCAGGAGGACAGCTGGAATTTTGGATTTCCTCTGTCTGACTCTTTTGTCTTCTTTCTCAGTTGATTCAGAAATTGAGGGGACACGAAGGATGTTTTCTACTGACTCTTTGATCTCACTGTACCTCCCCAGATCTAGCACTTTCCAGCTCTTACCAGATGGCCTCTTGTTGAGTACTGCCTAATGCTATAGTCTTTTTATGCCCTCAAAAACCCAAACTAGCATTGCCCCCTTCCCTAGACCCTAAACTGAGAGCCAAGTTAGTGAAGTGGTTTAGCTCTGTGTTGGCTCCATCTCTGACACCCATGTGGCTGCAAGCAAGCAATTTAATATTTAACTTTTCTGAAATTCATTTTTCTGTCCCATTCAGATTATAGTAAAGATAATCCACAAAAAGCACCTGGTACATAGTTGACACTCAATAAATGTCAGTTTCCTTCCCATCTCCTCTCTTTAGTAACTGGGTGACCTTGAGAAGTGACCATCACTTCTTGGCCTTTTGGCTAGGATCATGTTTAGAAGTGACATAGCCTTTTTGAGCTTCAATTTCCATCTCCATAGTTGGCAGTGCTCAGTTAAAAAAATGTTCATTGTACTGGTGATGATTTTGAGATTCTGAAAGAGCAGACGTGTTTACTACACCAGACAGATAAGGTCAGGGAAATTTCTCAAGACCTCAGGGCCTGTGGGGCTGGAGCTGGGCTCAGCCCTGGGTACTCTAACTGCGTTCTATGATATCACTTTTGCCTCATTTCGGATACTAACTAGATCTGTGGCAGGATGCCTAGAAACCCAGCTCAGAGAGCTCTTGGCTCAGGACTGATCTTTCCTCTATGGCCATGCCTAGACATCTTGCCTGGTGATTCTGACTCAGTTTCCCAGAGTGAGTGCTCTCTTATCCTTGCTGCCTGTCCTGTTGAGATTAACCTTTTCCACAGGGACCCGATTCCCTGCCTGTTTTTCCCTGCATGTTCTGCAGACCTGAAGTCCTCACAATCTGCGATAACTTTTGGTCATCTGACCCCTCCATCCAGAGTTCTGGAATCTCACCCTCCTTTTCATCTGTCTAGTCTTGTCACTTAAAGTCTGGGCATAAAACTCTTGGTGTATCTTAGCTCATCCTAAGACTTTCCTGTTCCTCTTTGTCCCTGTAGTGAGATAGTGACTTCTTTGGTTCCTGATTTGAAATCCTAAAATGCAGCCTTTCCTTTCCCACTGTAACACTGGGCCATTTGCAAAGGGAGGACAGCAGCAGAAGGGCCGAGACAGCGAGCAGAAGCTGAAAGCTCTGCCAGCTTATATGCAGACATTGAGATATCTTAGATTTAGATAACCTGGGATACAGGCAATTTGAAAGTGACAAATCTGCCTGTTGGAAGAGGGAGGTTGGCAGGCTAACATCCCTCTTCCTGTGGCTGTAGCCTCCCACAGTTATGTTTATCACTACTCTGGACAGAAGGGAGGCCAGTGGGGCAGGGTCATTCAGCCTGTTTATCTCATAGGCTTGTCTGCTTGGTACATGCAAAGCCCTTTCCATCTGCTCCTATGTAGGCTAGCAGGCCTCTGGGCCAGGGAAGGGATTGGGGGCTAGAGAAGGCAAAATCTGAGCTTGGTGGCCAGCAACCCCCATGTGACCTTGGGGATGGACAGTTTCCAGCAGTGGAAATGTTTCCTATCCTAGCTCCCTGCCAAGTCCCCCTTTATCATTTTTCATTGCTCAGGCCTTAAGCTGGAGTGAAGCCGGGGCTTATACTACCCACCACCTAGCAGTGTGACATCTGTGAATGGATTTCTAATTACACATATAAATCAGCATGATTGGAAATTCTTGAAATTTTATTGGGAAGGAAATTTATAGTGATTAAAACCAATTAATTTGGGTCTCCTATTAATCCATGCGGCAGGGTTGATGCTGCCGTGCTGCTGTGCCTCCTGAAAGCCACTGGGTGGGGATAGGATCGGTCTGGGGGCCACTGGGGGCGCGTGCTCATTTTCAGGTTACAAATGCTCATCCCATGTTTTAAATTACACCTCTGCCCCCGGCCACGTATCTTGTTTTGTGTCTAAAAATAGAGTTCTGGGCTTTCACTAAAGATTCAGAAACACTAAAAGGAATCTTTTTAATCAAAATAAAGAACCCTTTTTAATTACTCAGCCTCTCTCACAGTTGGAGGTAATAATTGTCGTGTGCTCTTAAGTAGGGCTGTTATTAGATTTCCCTGGGGCTCCTCTATTTTCTAGAAGTTTGCAATGCTGGCTGTTGAATGCCAGAGGAGAGTCAACTCTTGTCTCTTTAAGTCTTTAATATTGTGACCAAGTGGAAAGCTTACTTGGCTATAGGAGACAGGTAGGTGAGGGTTGAGCTATGGTAGACAGTAGGTCCACTTCGGGAAGAGTCTCCCAATGGCTCTACACTGCAGGTGAGATAAAGCTCAGATCCCTCTGTATTAGTCAGGGTTCTCCAGGAAAATAGAACTAGTGGGATATATGTAGATATGTAGAAGGAGTTTTATTATAAGGGATTGGTCCATGGGATTATAGATGCTGAGAAGTCCCATGATCTGCCATCTGCAAGGTGTAAGCCCAGGAAAGCTGGTGGTGTGTTTCTAATCCAAATATGAAGACCTGAGAATAAGAAGAGCCAAAGGTGTAAGTTCTCTTCTGAGCCAAAGAACCAGGAGCACCAATGTCCAAGGATAAGAGAGAATGGATCATCCAGCTCAAAAAGAGAAAGCAGATTCTCCTTTCCTTTGTCTTTTCATCCTAGTCAATCTCTCGATGGATTAGATGATGCCCACCCACACTAGTGAGAACAATATTATTTACTTAGTCTACTGATTCAGATGTTAATCTCTTCTCACAGACACTCTCACAGACACACACAGAAATAATATTTTACCAGCTATCTGGGCATCCCTTAGCCCAGTCAATTTTGACACACAAATTTTACCAATACATGCTCCATGACTGACAACCTCTTCCTTATGTAACATCTTCTTTTCAAGATCTCGACCAAGATTATATCCTGCTCCATTGGGGCCAGAAGCTTTCTTGGCTTCTGTTCTTGCCAATGCACCCCCAACCCTGGGCAGGTGAGAATGGGCCTGAAATCATGTCCTGGAGCTGCTGTGAGAAAAGACCACAAACTAGGCAGCAAAAGAATGGATGTATTGTATCATATATTGTACTGTAAGGTATTGTCTCAGTTCTAGAGGCCAAAAGTCTGAAATTAAGGCATTGGCAAGACCATGCTCCCTCTGAAACTTGTAGCAGAGAAAGCTTTTGTGCCTTTTCTAGCTTCTGGTGTTTGCTGGCAATTTCTGGTATTCTCAGTGTTTTAGATACACCACTCTAGCCTCTGTGTTTGTCATCACCTGGTCATCTTCTCCACCTATATCTTTGACTTCTGCTCTTCTTATAAGGACACCACTCATATTGAATTAGGTAAGTGGTTCTTAACCTTCCTAATGCTGCAGCCCTTTAACACAGTTCCTGTAGGTCATGACCCACAGGTTGAGAACCGCTGAATTAGGGGCTACCCTAATGATGTCATCTTAACTTGATGACATCTACAAAAACTTATTTTCAAATAAGGTCACATTTGAAGGTACCAGGGGTTAGGATTTGAATGTATCTTTTGTGGAGTATACAAGTCAACCCAGAACAGGGCCCTTTGTTGACAGATCTCTTAACTTATAACACTATTTTTGGTTCTCATGTTGGCAGTCCTTATAATTTTAAATAGTATGGTTAAGCATCTATTTCTTTTTTTTTTTTTTTTTTTTAGACGGAGCCTCAAGCTATCCCCCTGAGTAGAGTGCCGTGGCATCACAGCTCACAGCAACCTCCAACTCCTGGGCTCAAGCGAGTCTCCTGCCTCCGCCTCCCAAGTAGCTGGGACCACAGGCACCTGCCACAACCCCTGGCCATTTTTTGGTTGCAGCCATCATTGT
>CAUYQV010139872.1:0-12306 GCA_963574575.1 Galagoides demidoff | reverse complement strand
AAAAATGGCCGGACGTTGTGGGGGGCGCCTGTGGTCCCAGCTACTTGGGAGGCAGAGGCAGGAGACTCACTTGAGCCCAGGAGTTGGAGGTTGCTATGAGCTGTGATGCCATGGCACTCTACCCAGGGGGATAGCTTGAGGATCTGTCTAAAAAAAAAAAAAGCCGGGCTGTTATCAGACCCTATTTGAGTGGGGAGTCCATACCTTGGGATGATGTCTTCTAGTAGTCTTTTGTTTACCACAGCAGCCGTTTCAGTCTTGGTGGGGTAGGCTTCTACCCATCCTGAAAAAGTATCTATAAAAACTAAAAGGTATTTATATCCATATTTACTAGGCATTATTTCAGTGAAATCTGTTTCCTAATATGTTCCAGGTCTGGTTTCTCTTTTCCTTGAGTCATGAGGTCCTGTAGTAGTCTTAGTGTTTATCATTTTACACGTTTTACATTTTGAAGTGATTGCTTGTGTTTTGGCTTTCAGGTTGAAGACATTTAGGGGACCTTTCTGTAACAGATCTTTTATTTGCCTTGGTCCCATGTATGTGCTGTAATGAATCTGATGTATTAGGTCCAAGTCAAACTTATCTGGGAGGATTTGTCTTTTGTTTGGTGGGTAGTATTATTTCCCCTCACGGTAGTGTAGGGGAACTTTTTGCTTTATCCGCATCAGATCTTCTTTGGTGTATTCTGGGTTAGGTAAAGTGGGCGCAGGCATTGTAGGTAATTGTGCCACTAAGGTTAATGTCTTTGCATAGGGCAGGAGGGCTGCTTTTTGTGCAGCAGCATCTGCGTGGCAATTTCCTCTTGCCACTGGAGTTAGAGGTTTCTGGTGCCCTGGACAATGTATAACGGCTAGTCTCTTGGGTAGCCACAGGGCCTGAATCAAGTCTAAGATTTCTTGTTTGTTTTTGATAGTTTTTTCCTCTGCTGTTAATAGCCCCCTCTCTTGGTATATAGCTCCATGCACATGTGCCGTAGCAAAGGCATAGTACCTATCAGTGTACACATTCAGTCATTTGTCTTTGCCCAGCCAGAGGGCTTGTGTTAGAGCTATGAGCTCTGCTCTTTGAGCTGACGTGCCAGGAGGCAGGGGCTCAGCCCATACTATTTCTGTCTCTGTTGTCGCTGCTGCCCCCGCATACCTGTTACCATCTTTGATGAAACTGCTGCCATCTGTATACCAGGTGACATCTGCCTGTGGTAAGGGTTGGTCTCGGAGGTCATCTCGAATGCAATGGGCTTGACTCAGGATTTCAGTGCAATCATGAAGAGGTTGTGTCAAATCTGGATCAGGTAGTAGTGTGGCTGGATTGAGGGCAGCACTGAAACTGAATCGGACTTTCGGGGGATTAATAACAAAGCTTGATAGTGAGTTAATCCGGCATTAGTCAGCCACCGATTGGGTGGTTGTTTGAGTACTCCTTCAATAGCATGTGGTGTGGTCACCATTAGATCTTGACCCAGAGTCAGTTTATTTGCATTTTTAACTAGTAAGGCCGTAGTGGCTATGCTGCGTAAGCAGGGTGGCCATCCTGCAGCTACAGGGTCTAATTTCTTCGATAAGTAAGCTACTGGTCTTTTCCATGGTCCTAAGGTTTGAGTTAGTACTCTTTTTGCTATTCCAATTTTTTTTATTTATATACGAGTTGAAGGATTTTGTTATATCTGGTATGGCTAAAGCTGGAGCACGTAAGAGATCAAACTTTATAGTTTCAAAGGCTTGAGTCATAATTTCAGTCCAGGTTAGGGGTTCCTGGCCTCAGGTTGCCTCATACAGTGGCTTTGCCTTTTCTGCAAAACCTGGAATCCAAAACCTGCAAAACCCTGCTGTCCCCAGGAATTGTCTGACTTTTCTCCAGGTCTTAAGCATGGGTATTCTTAGGATAGTTTCTTTTCTAGAGTCTGATAATCATCTTTGTTCCCCCTTGAGTATGTAGTCTAGGTAAATAACTTGAGTTTTGCAAATTTGGGCCTTTTTGGCTGAAGCCCGGTACCCATGGTCCCCCAGAGTTTTAAGTAATTCTTGAGTAGCCTGTTGGCAATTCGTCAGGCTATCAGCTGCTATCAGGAGGTCGTCTACATATTGAAGTAAATTGACTTTAGGGTTATTTCTTTGGTACTTACTGAGGTCTTCATGTAAAGCCTCATCGAAGATGGTTGGGGAGTTCTTGAAACCTTGGGGCAGCTGAATCCAGGTAAGCTGTCCGTTGAATCCATCCGTGGGGTCTCGCCATTCGAATGCAAACATAGGCTGACTCTTGGGGCCAAAGGTAGGCAAAAGAAGGCATCTTTTAAATCTAAAACAGTATGCCATTTTTTAGTGGGTGGTAGAGCGCTTAGCAGGATATAGGGATTGGGCACCGTGGAGTGGATATCAGCTGTTCATTTGTTGACCTCCCTAAGGTCTTGGACTGGCCGATAATCATAAGTACTTGACTTCTTGACAGGCAATAAGGGGGTATTCCAAGGTGATTGGCATGGGATTAGTATTCCTAGTTGAGGAGTGATACCTTCAGGGGCTTCTTTTGACACGGGGTATTGTTTTACTTATATTGGCAGGGCCCCAGCCTTTAATTTTACTATCACAGGGGGGCGGTGTGCTGCATATCCCATCCCCCGTCTCTGCCCAAGCCTTTGGGAATTCTGATAGCCATTGTTCTAGTTTGGTTGGAATGTGTGTTTTAGCTTGTCTTTTATAAAGTTGGTGTTCATCTGGTATTGAGACTGTTAGCACACATACAGGTTCCCCGTTGGCATGACTTGGACCCCTTGTGGCTGGAAATGAATGTGTGCGCCTATATTTGTCAATAAGTCTCTCCCCAGCAAGGGGTAGGGGCACTCAGGTATGACCATAAATGCATGGGACACTCGGCCAGTTCCAAGGTCCACTGTCCTTTGAGTGGTCCATGAGTACTGATTGGTTCCTGTCGCCCCTTGCACTCATGATTTACGGCTTGATAGTGTTCCAAGTGATTGTTTAAGGATGGAGTGTTGGGCACCTGTGTCTACCAGGAAGTCTACGGTTTCCCCTCCACTTTTAGGGTTACCCTGGGCTTGGGGAGGGGTGCCAAACCCTGTCCCCCCTATTTATTTAATTCACCCAATTCCAGAACTTGGGCCGGGCCTTGGCGTGTCTTGGCTGGTCGGTTGGGGCAATTATATTTCCAGTGTCCTTTCTCCCTGCAATAGGCACACTGATCTTTTTCTAGAGGGGATCTACTTCCTTCCGGGCCTTTAGGCTTACCTTCCATCCAGTGTGCTCGTCTTGGCACTCTACGGTCCACTCTCACTGTGTTGGCCATCAGGACTTTGGCCAATTCTTGGGTATGTTTCTTGTTAGCTGCAATTAATGTCTTAGTTTGTTTGTCTATTGCTGTCTCTTGGTTATTATACACTTTTTGTGCTACTGCCATAAGTTCAGAAATTGTCCTTTCACTCAGATTTTCCAGCTGTTGCAGCTTCCGGCTAATGTCAGGTGCTGCCTTATTGACAAAGGTCATCATTACTGCAATATGGTTAATAGGGTCTTCTGGGTCTATAGGGGTATATGTGCGATACGCTTCTAAGAGATGTTCTAAAAAGGCCCCAGGTGCCTCTTCCTTATCCTGTCTTACCTGACTGACTTTAGCCAAATTTGTAGGTTTCCGGGCTGCAGCTTGGAGACCTCCCATGAGAATCTGGCAGTAGACTTTGATTCTCTCCTTACCTTCAGGGGTGTCATAATTCCAGTCTGGGCAGGATAGAGGAAACTTCTCTGCAATTCTCTCTGGGTTTGAAGTAGGGTTTCCGTCATCCCCCGGAACCAGCTTCTGGGCTTCTGTCAGGATCCTTTCTCTCTCCTCTGTGGTGAAAAGAACTTGGAGGAGCTGACTGCGATATTCCAAGTGGGCTGGTGGGTGAACAGAATAGAATCTAACAGGTTAATTAAACCACTGGGTTTCTCGAGGAAAGGGGGTATCTGCATTTTCCAATTATAGAGGTCTCTCGTGGAGAATGGCCAGTAAACAACATTCTGACGTCCCTGTGCATCTGAAGGGCCCATGGCCCCTAAAGGGAGGGCCATAGAATCTAGTTCAAGGGCCATTCTATGTGCTCTATCTCTTTGGATTTTTCCCCTAGTAGTGAGTCCTTCCCCTCCCCCAACTCCTATGCGTGCCACAGGTTCTATTTCATTCTCGCCCCCTGCTGGTTGGTAGGGGGGAGGTTTTGCTAGGAGATCTCCTTGTGGATCAAAGGGTGGCAGGACTGGGTAAGGGGAAGGGCTGAGGGGAGCTGAAGGCTTTTGAAGCTTCTGGTTTTTGAAAGTAAGGATAGTTGGGTCATGAGAAATGAAAGACTTTAGCCATGGAGCAGGTCTCTCCATTAAAACTCGCCAAATGGTGATATAGGGGACTTGATTAGGATACCCAGGTTCTCCACATATCACATATCACATCTTTAACTATCATCGTGGGATGATCTAAAGTACCTCCTTCCGGCCACCCGACTTCAAAAGTTGGCCAATTTTTCTGACAAAGTCTGCGTAGCCTGTTCCTTTTTATGGGTACCCCTAGGTTATCTGCTTCTTCCTTGACATCTTGGTAATGTTTAAGGAAGAAGCTCAAGGGGGTGCCCTGAGCCTGCCCCATATTTTTTTTTTTAGTAGAAGATCAGAAATGTAAATAAGGCTGCTAGGAAGTAGTAGAGGCAAGCTATAGCTACTCGTTCCCAGACGGACCAGTCCTCTGGGGTCCCACTACTAAGTCCAACACCAACTACAAGGACGAGTAACATAAAAATCGCCAGCCCCAGACCGCCCCACGCAGTCAGGGTTGCAAACTACATAAGAGCAGATATGTCAGCAAGGCAACTTCTGAAGGAGTCAAGTCTGACAATGTTCCTTGGAGGAAGAGAGGTCTGCTACACACTCACAAATGTCCTCTGGGGCACTTGTTCTAGGGTGAGACCAATCTCCCAGGAGACACTAGCAAAAATACTTGAAAGTGCAATTCAGGCAAAACCCGAAGGGCATTTACAGATGCGGCTAAAGACTAGCGTCAGACCCAGTAGGTTTTTACACGGTGCTTCGGCGCCACCTAGTGGCAACTTGAATCAATGGCAAACTTGTGAAACAGTTCTTCAAACGCACATGCTCTTCTCAGAGCTCGCGTTTTAGAACAAAGACTATATATCAAGTTCCAGCGCCTCATATCTGTACCGACAGCAGATTAAGGCTCAAGCGCGTGCATGCCCCCTCCCCTTCTGGAGCTGGCGCCTGAACAAAGAGCTTCCGCAGCTTGCACCCCAGGCTAGCAGCAAACACTGGAATTCAGACAAACAGCAAGGAAAAGACTTAAGCGCGTATGCCCCCACCCTGAACAAAGAGCAGCGGGGGGGCTGGATTCCCACACCACCCACACGGCCTCAGACAAACCAATCTCGGCCTAGTAGTGGCCTCAACTCCGTTCAGACACCAAACCAGACCAGTGGGCCCGAGACCCACTTAGACCTCAGTTACCAGTTTAGTGGAGTCAGCTCCACTCAGATACAATCTGACAGTCGAGCAAGCCCAGACGTCTCTAAAGCCTGCGGGCTCAAAACCCTTCTCTAGCGTGTCCACCAGGTTTTTAGGCCAACAATACCAGGCGCCAACAGAACAGACACATTCATACACACCAAACTCTACCAGCCGGCTCTTGAATCACTCCGTGTCGAATGGGGTCTCAGTGGCAACTATCACGTCCGGGTCACCAAATGTTAAGGCCAAAACTAATTACCACTGAGAGTCCATACTCACACATGGGAAAACCAAGGAGTTTATTCTTATCAGGCATATGCTTGAGTCTCTCCCATGAGAAAAGCAGAAACAGAGGGGAGTGGCCCCTAAACAAAGGCCAGGGAAACTTTTATACACTTTCTGGAAAAGTACTATGGGTTGCAATAAAATGCTAAAGAAGATAGCTGAGGAAGAAGCTAGTGTCTGGTCACTCATTGGTACACTAGGGAGGTCTTAGGGTTCCTATAGGTCAGTCGTTTTCTTGTTGTTGGGGTTTTTGCTAGGGTGGAGTTGTGTGAACTTTTTATTGGTCGATGCCACCTGGGCTGTGTACCTGATTTGATTTATGGCCTATGCCTGTTTTGGAGCTTCCTGCAGCCCTGCAACCCCCCTCTCCTCCGTGTCTTCTTTCTTTCTCAGTCCTTTACATTTCTTACTTTTACCACTACCATCACTATTTAAAAGCAAAACAAAGAAAATAAAAGTAATCATAGCTGTTCTCTCACATCCATGTACACCACCTTCCTCCTCTTCCTTCCTACTTCTTGTAAAACCATACTTACTTAACTTTCAAATAAAAACAATAATAGAATCATACTTTTCTAATTCAATGAAAATATGCCAACCCTTTACCCAAAAGAGGATAAAGTCTCTTATTTATCTTTAAATGTTTTCCTTTTCTAGCTGAGTCACATACATGTTGCACTTGATGTCCTGTAATTTAAATACTGAGGTAAAAATGTTTACTAATGAACACATGTTAACTTGCAGGGGGATGAAATAGAGAAGAGAAATATCGTGGTTAATACATACCCAACAGTATTCTCTGAAAACAAAGAAAAAAATATCTCTACGTATTACAGTCCTCATTTCTGCAACTGGCATTGGCCATAGTTGGTATTTATTTTTCTCTGCTCTTCCTACTACTGGTCACTGGAGAACGCAATGTGTTCCCTTTCCCCCCTCACTTACTTTTGTATTTGTATTCACAGAGTACAATTGCAATTTTGCTACAGTGCTATGTTGCCTTGTGGTGAAGTTACAGCCTTCAGTGCATCCAACACAGGAGAAATGCACATTGTACCCACCAGGCTACCGCCATTTAACTGAGTCAGACCAATCTGGTTTGATTTTTTTTTTTTTTTTTGAGATAAGAGTCTCAAGCTGTCACCCTGGGTAGAGTGCCGTGGTGTCACAGCTCACAGTAACCTCAAACTCTTGGGCTAAAGTAATTCTCTTGCCTAAGCCTCCCAAGTAACTGGGATTACAGATGCCCACTACAATGCCTGGCTATTTTTGTTCTTGTTGCAGTTGTCTTTGTTGTTTTAGGGGCTGGGTTTAAACCCACCAGCCTCAGTGTATGTGGCCGGCCCCCTACCCACTGCGCTACAGGCACTGCTTTTTTTTTTTTTGAGAGGGAGAAAGTCTCACTCAGCAATCTTAAATTCCTGGGTTGAAGCCATCCTCCTGCCAGAGCCTCCTTCAGTAGCTGGGATTATAGACGTGTGCCACATGCTTGGCCAGTTTCTTCTATTTTTGTTCGAAATGGGTTTCGCTCTTGCTCAGGCTGGTTTCAAACTCCTCTGAGCTCAAGCCATCTTCTTGCTATGACGCCCAGTTAATTTTCTATTTTTTGTAGAGACAGGGTCTTACTCTTGTTCAGGTTGGTTTCCAACTCCTGAGCTCAAGCAATCTTCCCACCTCAGCCTCCTAAGAGTGCTAGGATTACAGGCCTGACCCACAGCACTTGGTTTTACTTTTATATAAAGCAGTTGTAAGGGTTTTTTTTAGCTGCCATGGATGCCCAGATTTAAGATCACATAACCTCAACATATCTGAATGAATCAAGCATGCAATTACAGGCAGAACCTAAGAGCTCAGGCTGAGGGGGCAGAAACTGAATCAAGAAGTAGACACTTTCTGGTAGATCCAGGATCCAATCAGATGAGCCTTGGCATTACTCCATGGTGAGATCCCATCAGATCATGCCTCCTTACCTTTTGACTATAAAACATGCCCCAACCCCCTAGCTTTTAGGAGACTCATTTTAGTCCTACTCCTGTCTCTTGTTTAGGCTTCCAAAGTGTTAACCTTTCTCACTGCAAAGACCTGGTGCTTCAGCATTTGGCTTTACTTTTCATGAATGCAAATGAGCCCAAATCCCTCAGAAGCTCCATTGTCCATCAATCCACACTTCTGCTCCTGTATGTACACATTATCTAGCTCCTACTTACAAATGGAAACATCAGTACTTGTTTTTCTATGTCTGAATTATTTCACTTAAGATAATAGCTTCCAGTTCAGTTTATGTTGCTGCAAAAGACGTGATTTTATTCTTTTTTAATGGCTGAATAGCATTCCATTGTGTGTGTGTGTGTGTGTGTGTGTATTTATGTATATTTATTTACCACACTTCCTTTATCCAGCCCTCAATTGATGGACACAGGTTGATTCCATATCTTTGCTATTGTAAACAATGTTGCAGTAAATATATTAGTCCAGGTACTTATTTGTATATATCAGTTTCTTTCTTTTGGTTAGATACCCAGTAGTGGGTTTACTGGATCATATGACAGTCGTTCTACTATTTTTTTTTTTTTACACCAAAAATCCAGACTTTGTGCTGAATGTTGTGGATGAACATGTAAATATTCATCCTCACTGCAGACTAGAGATTCGTTTTCAGAGGGCACTAGAAATCTGTGAGTGAAGGCAGGCATCCTGCACTGAAATGACAAAGTTGAAGCGACACCATTAGCTTCATATGTGCAGTGGTTACATGAATTGTTACCTATTTTTTGAGAGAGAGTGCCTCACTCTGTTGACCCAGGCTAGAGTGCCATGCTGTCAGCCTAGCTTACAGCAACTTCAAACTTCTGGGCTCAAGTTATCTTCCTGCCTCAGTCTTCCTTGTAGCTAAGATTACAGGTGCCCACTAAAATTCTTGGCTCATTTTTCTATTTTTAGTAGAGACAGGGTCTCTCTCAGGCTGGTCTTGAACTTTTGAGCTGAAGCAATCCTACAGCCTCAGCCTCCAAGAATGCTGGGATTGTAGGTGTGAGCCACTTCACCCAGCCTTGAACTGCTTTCATTGAAAATCTATTGACTAGGCTTGGCACCTGTGGCTCAAGTGGCTAAGGCGCCAGCCACATACACCTAAGGTGGCGGGTTTGAATCCAGCCCAGGCTGCCAAACAACAATGAAGGCTGCAACCAAAAAAAAAAAAAAATAGCTGGGCGTTGTGGCAGGCGCCTGTGGTCCCAGCTACTTGGGAGGCTGAGGCAGGAGACTCGCTTGAGCCCAGGAGTTGGAGGTTGCTGTGAGCTATGATACCACAGCACTCTACCCAGGGGGACAACTTGAGGCTCTGTCTCAAAAAATGAAAATCTATTGACTATATAATTGTGGGTCAGTTTCAAATCTCCCAACTTGATCTGTTGATGCCACTTGCACCCTGCCTTATCTATAACAGTTTATAGTAAATCCTAAAGTCAGGGTAGTACAAATTCTCTGGTTTTGTTTTTTTTCATACAGTGCAATTAATTTTTAAATAGGTAATAACTCATATAACCACTGCACATATGATGATAATGGTGTCACTCTGTCATTTCAGTGCAGGATGCCTGCCTTCCCTCACACATTTATAGTGCCCTCTGAAAGTGAATCTCTAGTCTGCAGTGAAGATGAACATGCAAACTGTCCACAACATTCAGCACAGAGTCTGATTTTTGGTGTAAAAAAATTAGCTTACTTTTTAGGCCTTTGATTTTAGGAAAAGTTTTCTTTATTTCTCACCATAAAATGTACAAAGTTTTGGGTTGCTTACAATGTAGTTTTTTCTTTCTAGGGAGGTTACAATAGACTGATATTTCTCCCAAAAATGCATATGTTGGAATTCTTACCTTTAATCTGATAGTATTAGCAGGAGGGACATTTGGGAGGTAGTTAGATCAGGAGGGTGAAGTCCTCCTTCATGGGATTAGATGTCCTTATAAAAGAGACCCCAGAGAGTTCTTCCACCCTTCTGCCCCCTAAAGATACAATGAGAAGGTGTCAGTCTGCAACTGGGAAGATATTCCTCATCATAAGTCCAAGATCAGGGTGGCAAATTGATTTTGAACTTCCAGCCTCTGGAACTATGAGAAATTGCTGCTGTGAATAAGCCACCCAGTTGAAAAGCTATAACTAAGATAGAAATGGAGTGTCAAGGAATGTCTCAAATTTTCTAAGTTGGGTGGTAAGAGGACAAAGACTGAAAATAAAAATTATTTCAAGATGACAGAGGAAAGGAAAACGGAATCCAGGTTCTGTGTGGGCAACAACAGCCTTTATTCCACCCTGGTGAGGACGAGCTGAGTTCAAGAAAGAAGTCAGCACATGGGTAATGGTGGATGGGAGTTTTAAAGGTCGGAAGGATGGGGGGGGGGGGTTGGCCCATTCACCTTTCTTAGGTGGAACATCTGTGGGAAAGGGTAGAGAGGTGGCACATCCACCTTCCAGGGTGGGACATCCAATGACCAAAGGGTGGGGATTGATCCATTTAGGTGGGCCCACTCTATTTTTTTTTTTGAGACAGAGCCTCAAGCTTTCCCCTTGGGTAGAGTGCTGTTTCGTCACAGCTCACAGCAACCTCCAACTTCTGGGCTCAAATGATTCTATTGCCTCAGCCTCCCAAGTAGCTGGGACCACAGGTGCCTGCCACAACGCCTGGCTATTTTTTGGTTGCAGTCGTCATTGTTGTTTGGCAGGCCGGGGCTGGATTCGAACCAGCCACCTTGGGTGTACTTGGCTGGCGCCTTAGCCACTTGAGCCACAGGCGCCGAGCGGGCCCACTCTATTTGAGCAAGGTTCCTACATTTGACTCTATCAGGTAGGATGCTGCAAATTGAAAGTGAAGGAAGAGCTGACCTTTTGTGCATATGAAAGAAAATAGCAGAGAGGCAGCAATACAGAGTAGGGAAAAGTAAGCTGGGACCAGAAAATTGATTTTATGGTGTGGTACTGGATGTCTGATATTGTTTGTTTTTGTTTGTTTCTTTTGAGACAGAGTCCCACTCTAAGTGAGCTGAGACTCTGGGTTGAGGGCCATGGTGTCATATCTCACAGAAACCTCAAACTCTTGGGCTCAAATGGTTCTCTTGCCTTAGCCTCCTGAGTAGCTGGGACTACAGGTGCCTGCTACACTGCCCAGCTAGTTTTTTTTTTTTTTCTATTTTTAGTAGAGATGGGATCTTGCTCTTACTTAGGCTGGTCTTGAAGTCCTGAGCTCAACCAATCCACCCATCTCCCAAAGTGCTAGGATTATAGGTGTGAGCCACCCTGCTTGGCCTTGGATATCTGATTTTGGAGAAAGAAAGGACACTAATGGACATATTCAGAGAAAAGGAACTTCCATGGAAACCATAAATATTTAAAATCCATTTTACGACATTTTCCCACTTCTTTATATATAGTACATTTTAAAAAAATCTTTGTAAATGCAGCACAGGCAAGGTGTATGTGTTTGTTAATTTGTTTTTGGACTGCACATTTAAATAAAAATAACTATCATACTTCAAGTATGTGTTCATGAACATCCTAGACTCCTCTTAGTGAAGTCAGGAAAGTTGGCTACAAGACAGAGTCTGAAAAGCTAAGCTGAAGCAATACAGCTAACCTAGTCTGCTCAGCCTTCCCCATACACCTTCCATAATTATCTAGTTAGGGTTTAACTATGATTGTGAGGTTGTTTACCTCAGGAGACTTGAGGAAGTGGTCACACATAGATAATAGGTATTGTGATATTGGTAGAGTAAAGGTTATTTTGATGTTTTCTCTGATGATTCTCTTAGATATTTTGTTAAAGTGAAAATTACTTTTCTGTTGTTTAAACATTTTATATTGTGAGAATAAAGACTACTTTGATGTTACTCCCTATCAGATAAAGTTAAAATTTTCTAGGTTTGTTTCCTTGTATTCCCATTATAAAAACTATTAGAATTGTAAGTAAGGCAGAACAGAATTGAGAGGCTATTCTCATTGTTCTCCAGAATTGCTAGCTTTCTGACAATAAAACTTGTTTAGACTTAATCTCCCTCTCTGCATATTGGCTGGACAGTGACAGATGGCACAGACTCTCTTCCTCTGGTAAATTTGGTTCCACGAACTGTGCATTGAAAGCAAAACAGGCCCCACTTAGGGATTCTTACTGGGAAAATCCAGTTAAAATTAAGGCCAGGTGATGGGAAGGAAGGGGAGGAATTCAAGTATTCATCCATGAAGCTCCTGGCCTTCTCCTAGGTTCCACCAGCTATGCACTGAAAGTCCAACAGGCTTGGACTTGGGGACTCTCGCTGGAAAAATCCAATTAAAATTAAGGCGAGGTAGGCGGAGGGAAAGGGAGCCAGGGGGCGGTATGTGCTGCACACCAGAACCTTTCTTCTAATCAAAGCAGTTGGAAAATCAAAAAGTATTCAGGTACCTTCCTTGCAATCCACAAATGTCCTGGGTAGGGAAGTTCCGGTACTACCAACTGGGAAGGTCAGGGATTGCCAGCTCGCTGGTACCCAGGCCC
>CAUYQV010139871.1:0-20468 GCA_963574575.1 Galagoides demidoff | reverse complement strand
GACTGAAAGTACCTCTTGCCATTAATCAGTTCACCCAGGCATTGGACCACCAAACAGCTCCTCAGCTGCTTAAGCTGGCCCACAAGTACAGACCAGAAACAAAGCAAGAGAAGAAGCAGCGACTGTTGGCCCGGGCTGATTAGAAAGCTGCGGGCAAAGGGGATGTCCCCACTAAGAGACCGCCTGTCCTTAGAGCAGGGGTTAACACTGTCACCACGTTGGTGGGGAACAAGAAGGCTCAGCTGGTGGTGATCGCACACGATGTGGATCCCATTGAGCTGGTTGTCTTCCTGCCCGCCCTGTGTCGGAAGATGGGGGTCCCTTACTGCATTATCAAGGGGAAGGCCAGGCTGGGGCATCTCGTCCACAGGAAAACCTGCACCACTGTGGGCTTCACGCAGGTTAACTTGGAAGACAAAGGAGCTCTGGCTAAGCTGGTGGAAGCCATCAAGACCACGACAGATACGATGAGATCTGCCGTCACTGGGGAGGCAACGTCCTGGGTCTGAAGTCCGTGGCTCTCATTGCCAAGCTGGAAAAGGCTAAGACTAAAGAACTTGCAACTAAACTGGGCTAAACGTACACTGTCGTGTTTTCTGTACATAAAAATAATAAATATTCAAGCCAAACAAACACACAAACATATGGCTCTTCAATTGTTCTTTGAATTATACTTATCATTTTATTAGTTTCCTTTTTAATGGTTGAGATGAATAAAATCTTTGACGTGTTCACTTACAACAACAACCAAAAAAGAATATGACTCTCAGATTTCCAGTGGCAAGGAATGTGCCTGACCAGCAGCCACCTTTGCAGACTTCTGGAATCCCCATCTTCCCACGGGCTGTTCCTGGCCAGTGATGGAGTTTGACAGGCATCTGAGGACAGCTTGTTTGGAGGAGACACAGGGCTCGTCCAATGGGTAACCGGCTTGAGAATGCTCTGACTGCCCGCTGTACTTTCCTTAGAATGGCACAGCGGTCTAGGATGCTTCCACTAAACCTTCCTTCCTTTCTTCTCTCCTTCACTTGGGGTGAGGCCTGCACCCCAGCCTCTCCTGGCTCCCCTGCCCCATGTTCTATCACAGGCACTTTTCCTAACCCATTTTTGGCACATGTCATCCTATCTGGCATCTGCTTCTTAGAGGACCCAGACTAACAGATCGTCTCAAAAAGAGTGCTCCCAGGGGAATTAGTAGATGTTTCTTGAGGCACCTGTTAAATTCAGAAAGCATCGGTGCTGTCCAGGTGGGTGTGGCAGTGGAGGGGGGCCAAGCCAGGCCCTGGGCCCCCAGCGTCACACACATACCTGATTCGAATGAAGCTTGATTCCTCCACCTACAGCTCTGTAATCTGGGCCAAATTCCTGAATCCCAGCTACCCTCCACTTCCTCAACTGTAAAATGAGATACTCATTTATTTCACACAGGTTTTCCTGTGGGGATCAATTACGTGTAAGAGCTTATCAGAGGATCTGGCACTCAGAGAGCTGGCTAGGGCTGGCTGTGAAGGGCTTCATCTCTCCTTCCCTTGATTCCCTTCCCTCCCAAATAAGAAGGGAGGAAACACACGTACCCTTGGTCATCTTTCACATAGGGTCTCCTGATGCTTTATACTGCTTCACTGGGTTCTTACAGAGTTGGGTCCTTGCTTCTTCCTTTGACCTCTGATTGTGCAGGGTCCTGTATGGCTCTCAGTGGATGGTTCCAGCAGCCCCCTTTCCAGGAACTGCACCCCACAATGTGTATGCTCAGTATAGGAGCTGCCATGTCAGTGCCCTTATCCCCAGATATAGGTGATTATTCCAGGGGCGGCACCTATCTCAAAATGAGGCATTCGCCTGTGGCTCAATCGGCTAAGGTGCCAGCCACGTACACCTAAGGTAGGGGGTTCGAATCCCCAGCCCGGGCCCGCCAAACAACAATGATGGCTGCAACCAAAAAATGGCCGGGCGTTGTGGTGGGCGCCTGTGGTCCCAGCTACTTGGGAGGTGGAGGCAGGAGACTCACTTGAGCCCAGGAGGTTGCTATGAGCTGTGATGCCATGGCACTCTACCCAGGGGGACAGCTTGAGGCTCTGTCTCAAAAAAAAAAGGAAAACATAACTAACTGCAACAAAAATAGCCGGGTGTTGTGGCGGGCGCCTGTAGTCACCCAGCCTTCCAGCTACTCGGGAGACTGAGGCAAGAGAATCGCTTAAACCCAAGAGTTTGAGGTTGCTGTGAGCTATGACACCACAGCACTCTGCTGAGGGCAACATATCTCAAAGAAAAAAAAAGAACACACATATAGAGAAGAAATTCGCAGGTCTGTAAGTATTGAGTTTATCTTCCACATTACTGTATATGTATACTCTAGCGCAGGGGTATCAACCTGTTTTTTCCTCTGCCACAAATTAGAAAAGTTGCCTTGAGCCAAATATTAAATACACAAAAACCTCTTGTGCCTATAATCCCAGCACTCAGGCAACCACATGGATCCCTTGAGCTCAGGAGTCTGAGATCAGCCTGAGCAACAGCCAGACCCCATCTCTCCTAAAAACGAGCTGTGCATGGTGGGAGGCACCTTTAGTCCCAGGTTCTCGAGAGGCTAAAGCAGGAGGATCACTTGAGCCAAGGAGTTTAAGGTTGCTGTGAGCTGTGGTGATACCTTCTCAGGATGACAGAGTGAGACTCTGTCTCAAAAAAATACACACACACACACACACACACACACAAACGACATCTGATGAGCAAAAGGAAAGGTCCCTGCATACTTTTCAATATCTGACACCACACATAAGCAAAACAGGCCTCAAAAACCTGCGTGCACCCAGGTTGAACACCTGGTGTTCAGGTGCAGATTGAACACCCTCTGCTCTAGTCTAAAACCGTTCTTCACTGTGAATCCTTGGCAGCCATCACTGTGCCTAATGAAAAGTGGGCACTCAAAAAATACAGGCACAGATTATCCTCGGAGTGTAGATGGCCAGCAAAGAATCCCATGATAACACATGCCTGAAACTAACTACTGCTGTTTCTGGGTCATAAGCCACAGTGAGACCTTTTTTCTGCCAACTAGTTTTCAAAGCTCAGCCTAAAGTCCCATACAAGAAGCCTTCCACTATTGGAATCCTGGAAAGCCTCTTTTCTGTAAACTCCTCTGGTATTTATCACTTAATTGCTCACTGCAGTATTTCCTGACACGTCTAGTCCTAGTTCTTCAAATGAACATCACTGCCTGAGGGAAGGGACTTTGACTGACGTGCACTCGGGCAAGTAGCACACGTTGGCCAATACACCTGCTAACTGGCAGCCTTCCCTAACTGCAAACAAAGAATCTCATCACTGAGATCAGGATGCGACTCTCTTCTACAACTCGGTTTCAGGCAGTCAGTACACATTCTAAAATGTTTCTTTGCCATAAAGATAATCCACTTGCAATAATCAAGAATTAACATTAATATTATGCATTTATACATTCTAGCTGATTCTATATATTCTTTTTTTTTTTGAGACAGAGTCTCAAGCAGTCGCTCTAGGTAGAGTGTCTTTGCGTCAGAGCTCACAGCAACCTCCAACTCTTGGGTTCAATGATGCTCTTGCCTAATTTTTTTCTATTTTTTTAGTAGAGACAAGGTCTTGCTCCTGCTCAGGCTGGTCTCGAACTCAAACTTGTGAGCTCAAGTAATCCATCTGCCTTGGCCTCCCAGAGTACTAGGATTATAGGTATGAACCACCACACTCAGGCTGATTCTACATATTCTTATGACTCCTACCAAGTCATCTTTCAACAAATATTATGTGCCTACTATGTGAGAGGCACATGTATTTTTATAATACAAACTATTTAAGAAATGCCGACAGAATCTTAGATTAGCATCTAGGGCGGTGCCTGTGACTCAAAGGAGTAGGGCGCTGGCCCCATATGCCAGAGGCGATGGGTTCAAACCCAGCTCCGGCCAAAAACTGCAAAAAAAAATTAAAAAAAAAAAATCTAAACTACCAGTTAACAAACCTTTGTTTCAATAGAACCCTTTCTTCAAACCCAATCTTATTCAGAATTCCAGACTTAAACAGATCACAGAACTGCTCTGACTGGCTGAAGTTCAAGGCAAAGCCCAGGGGAGCCCCTGCCGTCTTTTCCATTTAGGCTCCATAGTAAAACACAGACCTAGTGACAAAAATCTCACAGCCCTAGAGGCTGGGAAGCCAAAACAAGGTGCTGGGAGCTCCCATTTCTGGCGAGAGCTCTCCTGCTGACCTGCAAACTGCCATCTGTCGAGAGCTGTCTTGCTGACCTGCAGACTGCCACCTTTCATTGTGTCCTCACCTTGTGGTAAGATAACTGTCTCTTCCTCTCTTACAAGGACACCACTCCTGCAGCCTCACTTAACTCCAATCACCGCCTTCAAGGCCCTATCTCTACTAATACAGTCCCATGGGTTAAAATATCAACATATGAATCTGGTGGAGGGGGGCACAATTCAGTCTACAGCACCACTTACAAAACCTCCCTGATCAGGAGACATTCATAAGAAATACTGAAAACCATTTATTCAGTCAACTTAATTTTACAGACAATTGGACCACTAGGAGGTTAAACAATTTGCCTTAAGTCACATTCCCAGTCACAGAGTTTAAGACTCTAACTCAGGCTCCTCCTCCCCTCCATGCACCCAACCCACACTCGTGACACACCACAGAGGAGCCATCAGGGGTCCTTGTGATTAGATTAGACATCACCAAACCTCTCACACAACACAAAACTCACGTCCAGTGTTACTGGGCACTCGCAGGTGGGCACCTACCACAGACTCTCATTTCCTTCCCTGCACTTCCTCCAGCTACTCCATTCTTCTAGACGTTGAGGCCAAAAGTACTCCTCACATCTTATATTCAATGGCACCAACATATCCTGTTAGTCCTACTTTCAAAAACATATCCAAATTTCTATAATAAAATGTTAAAGAAAAAAATATTCATACCACCTTTCTCCACCTCTACCATCACTGTCATGGTCTGAATGCCAGTATCTCTCACTTGCATTATTACAAGGACCACTGACTTCTATGATTCTGTCTTTGCCCCCGTAGAACATACTCCCAATGTTGCAGTGGAGTCAAAACCAGTGAGATCATTTTACTTCCCCACCAGACAGCTCTCCAGGAGCACACCAACTTGTGCTAAAAACCAAAGGTCTTACTACCTCCTCCTGACCAGGGTTACGGTGCCTCTGAGGACATCTCTAACTCACACTCCCTCTCTCATCCCACTCCAGCCACACTGCCCTCTGCTCCGCGCGCCCACCCCTTCCCCTGCTCCACGAGGCCTTTCCTCCCCACCCCATGTGCCCTCCTGGCTTTACCGTTCTCGCTGCACTCCTCTCTGTCTCATCACCCATTTGCTCAGTGTCTGTCTATCCCTAACTCCATGAGGACAGATGTTTGTTAGCCTGTACCCTCAACACCTACAAAGGCACCTGCATTTACCAAATGAACAAATAAATCATACAATTAACTAGCCTTTGAATTAAAGTCAAAACATGGGGGATTAACATAAATCCAAGGTCAACACGCACTAAGGAAAGCAAACGAGATCCAAGCAGCTCTTGACAGACTTAGAAATTTATTCTTGCAGCTTCTAGCCGCATAATGCTTGCCAGCTCAAAATGCCCAAAAATTTAAAGAGAAAGTACACACATGGTGTGTGGATGGCACTTCACTTACAGCGAAGCAAGTTTAGCCATAGGCCTATTTACATTTATAGAGAGAAATGCATACTGATAGGCTAGGAAAGCTTCACACAAAACTCGATTAGTGCAAACAGAATTGCTGAAGGGTGAGGGTCACTTTCACTCTATACATGTGTCGCAGACAAGAGTTTATTCATTTTTTACTTAAGCAATATAAAAATTAATAATTCTCTTTAAACTCCTTCCTCAGAGACGACTACTGACCACAGTTGGCAGTGTTATCATCACAGGCTTTCTGCCTGCATAATCAGATGCAGATGTAACTTTTAAAAAATAAATTAAATGACAAGAATTATTTTTCCAGAAAGGTAAGACTAGACATGCTTTTCCCTCTTCCTCCTGCTAAGCACAACTAAAACGCTGATATTACATGTTAAAATAAACATAAGTGACCCCCAAAAGTGAAGAAATGCAGACGGGCTAGAGACCTTAGGACCCAGCAAACTCTATGGTGGTGGGTCCTCTGGGGGGGTTTTCTCTTATAAGCCATACTTAGAACTGAGAAAGTCAACAACCCAGAAACATCACAGATGCAAACAAAAACCCCAACAAAACCCTGTTCTTTTTAGCCAAAGGACCAGGAAACAGGCAGCTTAACACAGAAAACTTTTAGAAAATTACTCCAGCCAAACATTATAGGAGAAACTGTGGACCGCCCACACCTATGAAGAACCAGACTTTCACTCCATCAGGCTTAATGGAACACTCCAGTCCCTTCTCTACTGGGCTGGTGCCAGACCAGAGCAGGAAAAAAGCCAGGACTTGCCTCCCAGTCAGGTGAGGACTACCACACCATCCCAATGCACCTGCCACAGCAGGGCGACCACGTTGGGCACTGACTCAGCAACTGTGAAGAGCATCCCTTCAAGCATCAATGGAAGCCAAATGGGGTACCTGGGCTCGTACCCACTTCTGGCAGTAAGGAGAAGACACACCTTCCCATTCAGAAATCAGCCAAAACAAAAAGTTTAAGTACCATAATACTAAAAATGTCCAGATTTCAAGCTAAAAAGCAATCATACCAAGAACCAAGAAAACCTGAAAGTGGGCTAGGTGTCTGTGGCTCAAGTGGCTAAGGCGCCAGCCACATACAGCTAAGGTGACGGGTTCAAATCCAGCCTGGGCCCACTAAAACAACAATGACAGCTGCAACCAAAAAATAGCCAGGTGCTGTGGTGGGCACCTGTGGTCCCAGCTACCTGGAGGCTGAGGCACTTGAGCCCAGGAGTTGGAGGTTGCTGTGAGCTGTGATGCCACAGCACTCTACCCAGGGGCATAGCTTCAGGCTTTCTCTCAAAGTAAAAAAAAAGAAAGAAAGAAAACCTGAAACTGAACAAAAGAGACAAAAGGTGTCAACACCAAGCTGGCAAATACATTAGAATTATCTGACAAAACCCTAAAGTCGCCATAAAATGCTTCACGCAATTATGAGCACACCTGAAACAAATGGAAAAAATTCTCAGCAACAAAATAAGATATAAAGAGCCAAATGGAAACTCTTTTGAGACAGTTTCACGTTGTGGCCCTAGGTGGAGTGTGATGGCATCTACCTCAAACTCTTAGGCTGAAGAGATCCTCCCGCCCCAGCCTCCTAGGTAGCTGGGACTACAGGAGCCTGACCCAACACCCAGCTAATTTTTTAGAGACAGAGTCTTGCTCTTGCTCAGGCTGGTCTCAAACTCCGGAGCTCAAGCAGTCCACTCCGCCTCAGCCTCCCAGAGTGGTGGGATTACAGGAGGGAGGCACTGCACCGGGCCAACAAATGTTTTTAGTGTAATACCTGAGTCATGGCTATAGGTATGCTCATCACCCAGAGAGTGTTCATTATACCTGTAAGGTAGTTTTGCCCCCCGTCTTGTGTCATTTTTAATATCACTAAAAGTTGGAGTGCTGTGTGAAATGCCATGCACACACTGCCAAATAATCCTCCAGAAAAGCTGTTCCAATTTACATTCCCACTAACAGCACGAGCGTCCCTACTTCTATAGATCCTTGCCAAGTACTGCTAAATGCTTTTCCTCGTTTTCGAATTTGACCAGTAAAAATGGTTCATTATTGTTATCTTTACATATACAGGGTGGACACCAAGTTCATGTACAAAGTAGTTGAATGTAGTAAACTGCGAGTGAACTTTACATTCACCCTGTATTTCTTTATTATTAAACGGTCACTGTATTTTCATGTGTCTAAAAACCAAAAACAGTCCTTCTTTTAAAAATTACCACTTAAGGTCTTCTGTGATTACTCATTGTTTACCTTACAATAAAAGAACCTTGGATATTTTAGAAATAATGGCCATTTGACATATATGATGGAAATATATTTTCTCCCATTTTGTTATTTTTTAACTTTGCTTATGTTGGGTTTTTTTGACAGTAACAAGAGTTTTTAATTGGCTTAAATTTCGTTTCAGCAAATGAAATTTAACTAAATCTTCACCCCATTAAGTGAAATACTGAAGACACAAACCTAAAGGCTCAGCACCAATTAGTTTTAGAGCCAATCACAATATCACCATCCTCACTACTGATAACTTTCAATTATTCATCTTGTCCTAACCAGGGGAGAAGAGGATGCTGACACTAGTTACCGGCACACTCAGTGAACAAGGCTCCACTCCAAACCACACACGAGTGGAGTATCTCCTACCCAAAACACCTGGGACCTTGGTGTGTTACGTCAGCATTCAAAACTTTCAGATTCTGGAACATTCAGATTCTTACATTAGGGATATTCAACCTGAACACAGTTTCCCCAGGTTGGATAACTCAACTTTTAGCTTGATTTTAAATTAATATTCCATTTCCCCACTGGGATCTCATTCCTGCTTTAAATCCCAACCTACTGGGCTGGCTACTCAACAGTCGACCATGGAGCCCTTTTTTCTCCTAGAGGGAAAACCCATCCTCATGGCTTCACCATCATCTGGAAACCACCTCAAAATAACCCAAACTGTGCAAACCACTAGACTGCCACCTGACAGCTCATTGTCATCACTTATTTTCTTTTTTTTTTTGAGACAGAGTCTCACTTTGTTGCCCTCAGTAGAGTGCCATGCCGTCACAGCTCACAGCAACTTCAAACTCTTGGGCTCAAGTGATTCTCTTGTCTCAGCCTCCCAAGTAGGTGGGACTACCAGTACATGCCACAGCACCCAGCTATTTTTAGAGACATGATTTCACTCTTGCTCAGGCTGGTCTCATACTCCTGAGCTCAGGCGATCCACCATGCCTCAGCCTCCCAGAGTCCTAGGATGTAAGGCATGAGCCACAGCACCTGGCACATCACTTAAGAGATTTCTGTTACCAGGCTCTGTCCTCTTTTGGACTTTTACTTAAATATACTAAGCGACCCTGGGCGTTATCATTTATACTGCTGATTAACTCCCCTGAGCAGCACTCACCTGGAGTAAAGAAAACAAATGTGATCCTATTCCTTTTTTATACTTCTTTCCCCCACCACCCATTCAAAGGTTCTAGAAGACTTCATGGTATAATGGTGCCTGGTTCATGACAAGTAGCATTAACAATGTCATAAAAGGCTCGGCGGCCATAGCACAGTGGTTCTGACACCAGCCACATACACCAAGGCTGGTGGATTTGAACCCAGCATGGGCCAGTTGAACAACAATGACAAATCCAACAAAAAAATAGCTGGGCATTATGGTTGGCGCCTGTAGTCCTAACTACTCATAAGGCTGAGGCAAGAGAATTGCTTAAGCCCAAGAGTTAGAGGTTTCTGTGAACTGTGATGCCTCAACACTCTACTGAGGGTGACGCAGACTCTGTCTCAAAAAAAAAAAAAAAGTCATAAAAAAATAACTTCCATGAATGTCACAGACATAAAACCATAATGAGGCAAAACTGTTTAAAAGAGTATCTTTAAACAATGTGAAGGGAAAAAAATTCAATAAAATTTATCTACACATATATGCCCTCACATTATTTCAGTATTTCACAGAATAAAGAATTTGTCTACAGGCTTGGTGCCCATAGCTCAGTGAGTAGGGCGCTAGCCACATACACCAAAGCTGGTGGGTTCCAGCCCAGGCCAGGCTTACTAAACAACAATGACAACTGCAACCAAAACATAGCCAGGTACTGTGGCAGGTGCCTGTAGTCCCAGCTACTTGGGAGGCAAAGGCAAAAGCATTGCTTAAGCCTAAGAGCTTGAGGTTATTGGGAGCTATGATGCCATAGCACTCTACCAAGGGCAACATAAGAAGACTCTGTCTCAAAAAAAAAAAAAAAAAAAAAAGAATTTGTCTAAAATTTCTGACTAGGCTCAGTGCCTATGGCTCAAGTGGCTAAGGCGCCAGCCACATAAACTAAGTTGGCAGGTTTGAATCCAGCCCAGGCCGCCAAGCAACAATGACAGTTGCAACCAAAAAATAGCCAGGCGCTGTGCTGGGCGCCTGTGGTCCCAGTTACTTGGGAGGCTGAGGCAGGAGACTCACTTGAGCCCAGGAGTTGGAGGTTGCTGTGAGCTCTGATGCCACAGCACTCCACCCAGGGGGACAGCTTAAGGCTCTATCTCAAAATAAAATAAAATAAAATAAAATTTCTGACTAGCCCCAAAAATATTTACCATTCCCTTCCTAACTAGCATTGTATTAACTAAAGACGTCTGCTAGCAATAACCATAATTATAGTATTAATGCTTAGAGCTACTTTACACAACTCAAATCTTTCATTTTCTTTAGTGTAACATTTCAAGTGATAATTTTTTTCTTTTGCTTTTTTTTTTTTTTTTTTTTTTTTTGAGACAGAGTGTCACTCTATCACCCTGGGTAGAGTGCCATAGCGTCATTGCTCACAGCAACCTCAAACTCTTGAACTTAAGTGATCCTCATGCTTCGGCCTCTGGAGTAGCTGGGACTATAGGTGTGCACCACTATGCCTAGCTAATTTTTCTATTTTTAGAAAAGACGGGTGTCACTCTTGCTCAGGCTATTCTCAAACCCCTGAGCTCAAGCAATCTGCTTACCTCAGCCTCGTAGACTGTTAGAATCACAGGTTGAGAGCCACTGTGCCCAGCTCAAGTCAAGATTTTTTAAACTAATTTTGTTCATACTCCAGAATACTCTCATGCTAAAAAAGAATTTTTTTTTTTTTTTTTTGAGACAGAGCCTCAAGCTGTCCCCCTGGGTAGAGTGCCCTGAAATCACAGCTCACAGCAACCTCCAACTCCTGGGCTCAAGCGAGTCTCCTGCCTCTGCATCCCAAGTAGCTGGGACCACAGGCGCCCGCCACAATGCCTGGCTATTTTTTGGTTGCAGCCATCATTGTTGTTTGGCGGGCCGGGGCTGGATTCAAACCCACCACCTTAGGTGTATGTGGCTGGTGCCTTAGCCACTTGAGCCATAGGCGCTGAGCCAAAGAATTTTTTTAATTAAAAACTTCATGTCAATAGCCAGAAAAGAATAACTACAGATATATGCTGACCACAGCATGTACTTAGCAAAAGCCATACACTTAGCTAAAGAAAGACAGCACAAGTTAATCTTTAATTCCTGGCTCAGCGCTTGTAGCTCAAGCAGCTAAGGCACCAGCCACATACACCAAAGCTGGCAGGTTTGAATCCAGCCTGGGCCTGCCAAACAACAACAACTACAACCAAAAAACAGCCAGGTGCTGTGGTGGGCACCTGTAGTCCCAGCTACTTGGGAGGCTGAGACAAGAGAATCGTTTAAGCCCAGGAGCTAAAGGTTGCTGTGAGCTGTGATGCCACCATACTCTACTGAGGGTGACATAGTGAGACTGTCTCAAACAATAAATAAATAATAAATTTTTAAATCCAGGAAAAAATTAGGACACTTACAGACGTCTGGGACATACTTGATTGCTGTGTGACACTTCCAGTAGGCGACGTAGACGGTCTCCCACTCGACAGACTTGCCTAAAATAATAAGACCCTTATAAGAATTCAGTGAAAACTTAAAGACTTCCTGGTACCATAATATGAAACTACAATAAGAAATGGTTTATGTATTAAACCATCATAAAAAGTTAATATATTAAAAAACTTTTATAGTCAAGATGGCTTTAAAGCTTTGTTCAAACAGATTTTTAAAAACAAGAAAAGAAGATGCTAAATTGTGAAAATGAGGGACCCAAAAGATAATCTTGTATTAGCTGCACTTACTGTCAGTGTCAGTCTACACCTGTCTGCCATCTCTGCAGGTGAGCACCATTCCAACATCACCAACAAGACACCAGCGCTACATCCAGAGCGTGGGTTTCAGTTTCCTAACTCACACCACGACCATGATGTTACTTAAAATTACACTATTAAGCAGCAGCAACAGCTAAGACTCTGCTGATAACAGAAATAAACCTTTTTCAGCTTCAGGCTACTGAGATCTTCCTCTGGTGAGATTTATGATTAAATCTCAGAGTTTTATTTAAATAGCACGATAATTACAAAAACCTTTTTAAAGCAAGCATTTAGTCATAAGATCATCCTGGTATCAGAAGGAGTAATTTGATTGGATTTTAGAAAGATGGATAAATATATTTTTGAATAGCAAATTTCTGAACAGATACAAGTTAAACTGCTACAGTGGCTACGTCTGAAAAGTGGGTAACTTTTATTTTGCAGGTGTAGAACTCTTTATTTATCTGCTTTATTTATCTCTTATGAACAACTTTATATTGTTGTTTTTTTTAATGCGCATAAGTTACTTAACATAATTTAAAAAACCTTACTTACATTTAGTTAAAATAAAAGTCATGTCATCCTAAGTACTCAGTGTTTTATACATGGAACCATGCAACTGTGTAGCATTTCTCTAATTTGAATAAAAAAAGTAAGACACATGCTAACAACAGGGTAACATAAAAAACATATCCTTTTCCCCTCAACTTCTGTTTGGCAGCCTATTAATATATTTTCTTCAGGAATCTATTTCTGAGCACTCTGAAATAATGTAATTTTCCCTAACTATCCAGATAACACACCCTAGCCTCCTGCGTCCTCGTCCACCCGTCTCACCTGCACGGCGGCCAGGCTCTGCAGCTGTGAGCTGCTGAGGTGCTGCTGCTGCAGGGCCGCCGTGTGCAGCATCAGGTGCTGCTGCTGGGCTGCATACATCTGCTGCAGGTACTGGGCGGCAGAGCTGGGGGGCCGGTGCAGCGCCTGCTGAATCACCTGTGAGGAGTCAACTGCATCAATGTCCAGCCATAATCTTAACCTTAATCTTAAACATAAAATGCAACTATAAAAAGAGTAACAGCTTAAGAAAAAGAAACAGCTATTTAAAATTTCACTATTTTAATATACAACATTATCAAGCTTATTAAAATATTTCTATTCCAGTGACAACACTAGGATTCACTATTTGTACAAATTATAACTATACTGTAGGCTCAGCGCCCATAGCACAGTGCTTATGGCACCAGCCACATACACCAAGGGTGGCGAGTACGAACCCGGCCCAGGCCAGCTAAACAACTGCAACAAAAAAAAAGCCAGGCATTGGGGCTGGTGCCTGTAGTCCCAGCAATTTAGGAGGCTGAGGCAAGAGAATCGCTTAAGCACAAGAGTTTGAGGTTGCTGTGAGCTGTGACACCACTGCATTCTACTGAGGCAACACAGTAAGACTGTCTCAAAAAATAAATAAATAAATAAATAAATAAAACTAGACCATAGACAATTAACAAAAGGTCCAAATAAGCATTTGAAAACAATCAATCTCACTAGTAGGTAAAAAAAACTTACAAATTAGAACAAGATTATCAAACCGGGCACAGTGGCTCACACCTGTATCCTGGCACTCTGGGAGGCCAAAGCGGGAGGATCCCTTGAGCTCAAGAGTTGGAGACCAGCCTGAGCAAGAACAAGATCCTGTCTCTCCTGAAAATACAAAAAAATTAGCCAGGCATTGTGGTGGGTGCCTGTAGTCTCAGCTACTCGGAGTCTGAGGCAAGAGGATCTCTTGAGCCCAAGAGATTGAGGTTGCTATAAGCTGTGACAGACACCATGACAGTCTACCCAGGGCAAGAGAGTGAGACTCTGTCTCAAAAGAAACCAACGAAAAAAAAAATGAAAACAAGATACTATTTTATAACTTTCATATGATAAAGATTTTTTAAAAATACTACAAGGCCAGGCGTGGTGGCTCACAGCTGTAATCCTAGCAGTCTAGGAGGTCGAGGCAGGTGGATTGCCTGAGCTCAAGAGTTCAGGACCAACGTGAGCTAGAGCAAGACCTCATCTCTAAAAAATAGCTAGGTATTGTGGTGGGTACGTATAGTCCCAGCTACCAGGGAGGCTGAGACAAGAGAATTGTTTTGAGCCCCGGAGTTTGAGGTTACTGTGAGCTATGATGTCACAGCATTCTACCCAGGAGACAAACTAAGATTCTGTCTCAAAAATGCATAAATGAATGAATAAATAATACAATCTTACAACTGAGAAACAGACACTCTCATACTGTCAGCAAGAATTTACGTTAGTATAATCTTTTAGGATAAAATGTGGTAGTTTTATCAATTCAGGGCTTGGGTTTGAAGAGGAGTACGGGTTATCCATAAAGTCCCCATATACGAGAAAATGGGAAATTATAGGCTCGGCACCTATAGCTCAAGCAGCTGGGGCGCCAGCCACATACACCTGAGCTGGTGGGTTCAAATCCAACCAATAGTGACAACTACAACCAAAAAAAAAGCTGGGCCTTGTGGCAGGCACCTATTGTTCCAGCTACTTGGGAGGCTGAGGCAAGAGAATCACTTAAGCCCAAGAGGTAGAGGTTGCTGTGAACTATGATGCCACAGCACTCCAACCAGGGTGATAGCTCAAGACTGTCTCAAAAAAAAGAAAAAAAGGAAAATTGTAGCTAAGTGTATCTTTGTTTACAATATATTCATTATAGAATTTTACAAAGTATTTATAAAATTATTCTTTACATGTCAGTCACCGCATTTTCCCTATGTACAACAACTTTAGGGATATCCTGTAGACTGCTGTACCTGCTACAAATTCCTACCACAAAGTGTGGGCAAGAACTACAAGATCAGCATTAAGGGACTCAGACTTAAAACAGCATGTTTTTTTTTTTTTGCAGTTTTTGGCCAGGGCTGGGTTTGAACCCGCCACCTCTTGCATATGGGGCCAACTCCCTACCACTTTGAGCCACAGGTGGCTGCCCCAGTATGTCTTTTTTTTATGAGATTTGTATATGTTCTTCTAATTCCCTAACAAAATTCCAAACTCAAACTGAAATAATTTATTTGACACATATTTTTATCAAAATGCAATAATTTTTTTCTGTTGTTAGCAATTTTTCATTAGCATTCAAGGTTAGACTCATGGCAGTGAATAAATACAAGTGAAAGGTAGAGCACTGTGTTCTTATTTTATTCCTCTACAGCACTGATTTTCCACTGGCCTGCTGCAAGAGCATCCTACGTGTACCATGAAAATTCTTTCCCCCGCAGTGGTAAGATAGGATCTGTTAGACAGAAAGGAATACAGAAGGATGAAAAAGCCACCATGAAAATTTTTGAATATCATTAATTAAATTTTGAAAGAAGTTCAAAGCACAGTAAGTATATTCCTTTTTTATTCCTTTTTTTTTCTGGAGACAAGAGTCTCGCTATGTCGTCCTCCATAGCATGCTATGCATCACAGCTCAGAGCAACCTCAAACTTTTGGGCACAAGTGATTATCTTGCCTCAGCCTTCCCAGTAGCTGTGACTACAGGTGCCCGCCACAATGCCCAGCTGTTTTCAGAGATGGGGTCTCACTCTAGTTCAGGGTGGTCTTGAACGCCTGAGCTCAGGCAATCCACCTGGCCTGGGATTACAGGCGTGAGCCACTGCACCCGGCCTTAACTCCTTTTGTTTAATCAACAATTTAAGTGTGCCCAGGAAGTTTCACTACAGGTTCAAGTATGCTGTGAGATGAAAAGGTTGAAAAACACTGCTGTACAGGAACAAAGAGGGTGAAGACAACTGGCAGGCCTAAAAAAGAAAGGGGGACCATTAAAGAACTACTTAGTTCAGTGAACACTGATTTAACTGCATTTTAGGAAAACCAATCCTATGATAAGAACTAAAGTTCTGTGAGATATATCTATTTCTACATACCTCTACAAACATCACATCAGCCGGCTTGGTGGTTCACACCTGTATATCTTTTTTTTTTTTTTTTTGAGACAGAGCCTCAAGCTGTCCCCCTGGATAGAGTGCTGTAGCATCACAGCTCACAGCAACCTCCAACTCCTGGGCTCAAGCGAGTCTCCTGCCTCAGCCTCCCAAGTAGCTGGGACCACAGGCACCCAGCTATTTTTTTGGTTGCAGCTATCGCTGTTTGGTGAACACGGGCTGGATTTGAACCCGCCACCTTAGGTGTATGTGGCTGGTGCCTTAGCCACTTGAGCCACCGGCACCAAGCCCACACCTGTATTTCTAACACTCTGGGAAGCCGAGGCAGGAGAACTGCTTGATGTCAGGAGTTTGAGACCAGCCTGAGCAATAGAAAGAGCCCATCCCCCCATTTTTACTAAAAATAGGAAAATTAGCTGGCATAGTGGTCTGTGTCTATAGTCACAGCTACTTGGGAGGCTGAGGCAAAAAGATCACTTGAGCCTACAAGTCTGAGGTTGTTATGAACTACGATGATGCCACTATACCTGGGGCAACACAGTGACACTCTGTCTCAAAAAAATAAACAGGGGTTAGGCACAGTAGCTCACGTCTATAATCCTAGTACTCTGAGAGGCCAAGGCAGGTAGACTGCCTGAGCTCAGGAGTTTAAGACCAGCCTGAGCAAAAGTGAGACCCCCCCACACACACACACATCTCCACTAAAAACAGAAAAATTAGCCGGGCCTGTGGCTGGCACCTATAGTCACAGCTATTTGGGAGGCTGAGGCAAAAGGATCACCTGAGCCCAAGAGCTTGAGGCTGCAGTGGACGCCATGACACTCTGCCCAGGGTGAGGGAGTGAGACACTGTCTCAAAAAATAAAGTAAGATAAAACAAAATAAAGTAAAATAAGTAAAAATAAATTATCACATCATCTGTATGCTCAAAGATCTAGATTCTTGTCCCAGGCGGTATACCCACACCTCAGAGAAAGGTAAAAAACATTAAAAGTTGGCAGCACCTGTAGCTCAGTGGATAGGGCGCTGGCCACGTACACCTAGGCTGGCAGTGTACCAGCCTGGGCCAGCTAAAAACAACGACAACTGCAAGCAAAAAACAGCCAGGCATTGTAGCGGGCGCCTATTGTCCCAGCTACTTGGGAGGTTGAGGCAAGAGACTCACTTAAGCCCAAGAGTTCGAAGTTGCTGTGAGCTGTGATGACACAGTACTCTACTGAGGGCGACATAGTAAGACTCTGTCTTAAAAAAAAAACATTAAGGCTCGGCACCTGTGGCTCAAGTGGCTAAGGTGCCAGCCATGTACACCTAAGGTGGTGGGTTCGAATCCAGCCCAGGCCCACCAAACAAAAATGATGGCTGCAACCAAAAAATGGCCAGGCATTTTGGCAGGTGCCTGTGGCCCCAGCTACTTGGGAGGCTGAGGCAGGAGACTCGCTTGAGCCCAGGAGTTGGAGGTTGCTGTGAGCTGTGATGCCATGGCACTCTACCCAGGGGGACAGCTTGAGGCTCTCTCTAAAAAAAAAAAAAACATTAAAAGCACACTCTGCATTCCAGTTTGAATTTCTGCTGAAATGGCTGGGTCACAGCAGTTTTGAATCCACTCCACAGTGACTTCAGAAAACCAAATCCTGAACCATGAAACAGTTAAACAGCCCTCATACTGGGACGGTCACCATAGAAAACTGGAGCAGACAGAGGACTTTATACTGTTGAGTTGTTTCCAGGGTAAAATACAATTATGAGGATTCTACAAAAAGAAATCAGGTGCAAGAGAACTTACAGAGAGCTCAGGGCACAAATTATGAAGTGAAAGAACTAGCTAGACACCTCTGGGAGAGTTATTCAGCATATTTAAAACATTTGTTTTCCTACTGGTAAAATGGATATAATATTAGTATCTACTTCATAGAAGGGTGCTAACGATTAAATGAGATAACTCACGTAAAGCATTTTCAAATGTCTGGCAAAGTGCAATAATTCAACAGGTATTAGCTATTATCATTTACTGGAAACCTGTAACGTGTCCCACACACTTCCAGATACTTCACTTAAACCTCACAGAAACTAATGAAGTAGGTAGTCTCTTCCCCATTTTATAGTTTACTGAGGCTCAAGGGGATTCTGTTTCGTACCCAAGGCTGCTGTTATCCAAATAGTAACAAAAATGAAATTCAAACAAAGGGCATCAGACTGCAAGTTGCAGGCACTTTTTATACAATCCCATATTTGCCCCAACATCCATTATCATAAAGGTTAACTAACTAAATTTTACTTTCTTAAGTGACTAGCTTAAGCCTTTTCCTGACTAAATTTAATTTCCTTCCTCAGCTGACGGAATCCTCCTGCTGAGAGTTCTTAGGTCGCCTGGGTTTAAAATGAACCTCTTAATATATCTATAGACCTTAACAGATGTCCCTCCATCTGTATTTTGGGTTGCAATATAAAACACAAAAACCTAGAGCCATGGCTCGGCGTCTGTGGCTCAAGCGGCTAAGGCGCCAGCCACATACACCTAAGGTGGCAGGTTCAAATCCAGCCCAGACCCGCCAAACAACAATGATGGCTGCAACCAAAAAAAAAAAATAGCCAGGTGTTGTGGCGGGCGCCTGTGGTCCCAGCTACTTGGGAGGCTGAGGCAGGAGACTCGCTTGAGCCCAGGAGTTGGAGGTTGCTGTGAGCAGTGAAGCCATGGCACTCTACCCAGGGGCTCAGCTTGAGGCTGTCTCAAAAAAAACCTAGAGCCATTCTGCACGTTAGCATTCATAGCTGAGGTCTTCACATCGTAGCAACACCTAGAGCCCTTCCAATCACCACTCAGTCTCCCACACAACAGTATCAATACTTGGGACCCCTGAAAGGTGATTAACCGTAACTCTACTCATATGAATGGATTAATGGAGATTATAAAAAGGCGTGAGTCTGAAAATTTGACTTCTTATTCTCTCATGCTCTTCTGTGGAAGGTTACAGCAAAGAAGGCCCCTGAGATACTGGCACCTTCACATGGACTCTCCTGCCTCCAATAAGAAAAAATTTTCTTTTCTTTATCAATTACCCAGTCTATTGTATTCTGCTATACAGCACAAAATGAACTAAGACAGTTGTTTCGATGTAACAATGCCTGCCAGTTGCAGTGGCTCACACCTGTGATCCCAGCACTTTGAGAGGCTGAGGCAGGTGGATTGCTTGAGTTCAGGAGTTCAACACCAACCTGAGCAAGAGTGAGACCCCATCTCTACTAAAAATAGAAAAACTAGCCGGGTGTAATGGTGGTACCTGAAGTTCCAGCTACTGGGGAGGCTGAGGTGAGAGGATCGCTCAGGCCCAAGAGTTTGAGGTTGTTGTGAGCTGTGACACCAAGAGACTTTACCCAGGGTAAGAGTGAGACTCTGTCCAATTAAAAAAAAAAAAATACAACTGGCTCGGCACCTGTATTCAGTGGTTAGGGCGCCAGCCACATACACCAAAGGCTGGTGGGTTCAAACCTGGCCTAGGCCTACTAAAAAAAATAAAATAAAATAACAACTACAACAAAAAAATAGCCAGGCATTGTGGCTAGCACCTGTACTCACAGCTACTTGGGAGGCTAGGGCAAGAGAATCACTTAAGCCCAAGATTTTGAGGTTGCTGTGAACTATAACACCATGGTACTCTACTGAGGGTGACACAGTGAGACTCTGCCTCAAAATAAATAAATAAATAATAACTAAAAAAGAAAAACAACAAATGCTAACTGTACATTTCAAGTATGAAACAACACGGCTTTAGCAAAAAGTAATGAGAGCCTGAGCCTGAGCCTCAGCCTCGGCGTCCTCACAGCTGCAGTACCTGCACAGCATGCCGGTCTGAGCCGCTGTACACGGAGAGCTGTGGCTGCTGCAGGCGAGAGGAGGAAGTGGTGACCGTAGTGGTTGTGCTGCTGCTGCTGGTTGTCGACACAGAAGAGGCTCCGAGGTTCGCTTCACTATCCATAGCTGCACTGTGGTCCTTAAATCTGGTAGATAACACAAAGGGTTTACATTGGTAAAAGTACTACCTTACAAGCTTTAAAGAATATTCAATTCAAACAAATAATCAGCAATGGTCTAATAATAAACTATCTAAAAACGTAAGGAATATCCAAGTACTTTAAAACACTTCCTTAAATTACTTTTCACCACACTAATTACAAACTGAAGTCATTCTTGTCTATACATTAAAATGGTTTAAGGAGTTAAGTTACCCAGCTTGGTTTTATTTACCTGATATACTTAAAAATCTTAAAAGATAAATTAATTTAAAAATTAATGTTTGTTTTTTTGAGACAGTCACACGCTGTTACCCTGAGTAGAGTGCCCTAGAGTCATAGCTCACAGCAACCTCCAACTCCAGCTCAAGAGATCTTCTTGCCTCAGGTTTTCTATTTTTAGTAGAGACAGGGTTTCACTTTTGCTTAGGCTGGTTTCAAACTCATGAGCTCAAGCAATCCACCCACCTCAGCCTTCCAAAGTTTTTTTTTTTTTTTTTTTTTTGAGACGGAGCCTCAAGCTATCCCCCTGGGTAGAGTGCCATGGCATCACAGCTCATAGCAACCTCTAACTCCTGGGCTCAAGCGAGTCTCCTGCCTCTGCCTCCCAAGTAGCTGGGACCA